>JAGFNK010000017.1:0-283523 GCA_025769875.1 Russula earlei
GAAAGCTCAGTATTGAAAGAGCCTTTGATGCATCACAGTGTATGATACCATCATTAAGAGATAACGCAGGAAGGACAGAAATATCTAGCACAATAAAAATCATGAGTTACATGGCAGTTATGGATTGCATGTCATGCACCATTGCCCTGACAGAAAAATGCCTTGTGTGTGGCTTTCCTGCCACAAATAGCCCAAGCTTGTCCATGGTATGTTGTTTTGGCAATCAACAGAATTCTCATCCACAAAGACAAGCTGATTTGGATAATAGGTTCTGATATGTGCAGCAAATGCAGCTCACTTTTCTTCACTATGCTCAAGTGCAGTGCATGAGAGCTATCCATCATGTATCAGAAGTTTGAAATGTACATAACAGAAAGTACATACCTTCTTCATACTAAGCCAGCCTTAATAAGTGTCCTCCATATCACTGACACTGGATACTGACACCCCACATGTCTCTAACAGTTCCATATGCAACTTGTCAAGATAGAGATCTGGCGCACTATTCAGAGTTGTGAGCAGGTGCTGTATGGGTCCAATTTCAATAAAAATGCCTGCTAGTACAGATTTTGGGCCACATACCTCAACATCATAGTCACAAAGTGTCCAAGTGTTACGAACCAAGGCCAAGTCCTGGCCGTGGATTGTCCTATTTCACTCAAGAGAGACCTCTCTCACTTTGCATTGCCGACTCCTGTCCATTTTCTGGGCTATCTCTCCTGTGGTACAAGATATCGCTATTGCAAAGGCACTATAACACGACCAGGCACTATAACACGACCAGGCACCAATTTCCTAATCGGGTAATCATCGCGTGGCAGCCACATGGCCACCCAGCCACCATGGACCCAAAACAGCAGCACAAACTCTTAGAAACTGTTGCATAAATCATCTGATGTCATCAAGACTCCAATGACATCATGGCTGACTGAGCAACTCCACAGTGACCTCATAGGCTCACTAAGCGCTCCACAGTGACATCATAATGATGTCATCGCTCCACAATGATCAGTAATGCGCTCAGTAAGCCTGAAACTTGACACAAGCAAGTTTATGCCTCTGTAGTCCTATTGGATGGTACCAAAGAGTCTAGAATAGCCCCAGTTCTTTGTAATCGACCCTGTACACTGTATATAAGCCCCAATGAAGCATGGCAGTCATCAGACTGTCCATTTGTGATACTCTCATCTTCCTGGGTACTCCCCTGCGACCGCTCAGTCTAAAGATTCCCCTCGCCTCCAAGGTACTCTTCAATGACCGCCTTGTTTAAAGCCCCTCGCTACACTGGCCTCCAGCCTTCGCCTCTGTCTCTTGCAACACGTACCAGTCCCCATCTGGTACCTCCTCATCGTTTGGCTCATCCTCTTGTTCAACGCCACCTTCGCCGCATACTATCTGTTCTGACCCTTGCCCACCTGCTCCTGAGTCCTTAGTGATCAGCAGTACATGTCTTGACACCAAGGGAGTTGAGATTTCCAGTGGCAGGAAAGTTTGACACCACCATTTTGCTTGAAGTTGGTGATGATCTCTTTCACTTTTTGCTCACTTACATCTGTATACATGGAGATTTCCTCCACAGACATGGTTGTGTTGAGACAAATGATGATCCATTGCACTTCTTCTGAGACTGCTTTGCCTTTAGCCATGGTGGTGATGGGTGTGTTGAAAAAATTTCCTCTTTGGGAACAAAGACATCTCAGCCATCTCGGAGTCAGAGTCAGACTCCCCGATTACCACCACCCCCAGTCCCCTCTGCCCTCATCCACCATCAACCCCTGTCATAGCTTCATCAGTGTTGAGATTATCATTGATTTGGTGTGTTACCACTACCCTGGGATGTTGTGATGTAATCACAGCTCAGATGCATTGATGTGTTGGTTACACGGACCAGGCATCACTGGTTAGCTCAGGCGCATGACACGCCAGATCATGCAGACTGGCTCAGCTCATATGCTGAGATCTGCGTAGTTATGATTACTTTGCTTAGAAATGCTCTCACGTATTTAAGAGGCTCTCAATAAGTTAGATTGCTTCAGTCTTGTCTTACACAATACTGAAGTGAGTACTTACTGTTTCCTATCTTATCTCTTGCATCTAATCACACATTGTAGATATCTTGTGATAGGTATTACTGAATTACAGTCTTGTCTTACACAATACTGAAATATCTTGTGATAGATCTTAAGGATCTTATCATTGTTATCATAACCTGCACCCATCTGCTTCAACAGGTTATGGGCCCTGACCATGTCTAAAGTCCAAAGTCGAAGATTCACACACAAGCTTATCATTTTTTCCCTCTTCACAAGCCTCTGTTATCAGATGACACCCTACCCCCTCGGTCCCTGGAGCTGAAGGATTGATGTGCACGTTATCTATCACATGTCAGGGGTACTGATTTGATCTTCAACAATCCGGCAACAACTGCTCTGTTAGCCTGGGTTGGCGATTCACAATTACCTAAAGTTTACTCATGGCACCCTCACCTAATGTTTATGTTCCCTCCTTGATCTCGATCACTCGCTTGGTCATCTCACTTACTGGCCATTACCCCACATCATGAATAGTTATCACGCGTCACATTACCAACCTATGATAGCCCTCCAGTGACACCACTTGCATTTGGGATGCTGAGGAAGAGTTTCTACTTAGGCATGCTTTTGCAATATACATTTAGAAGGTCACATTGGCAGTAACAAAAAATGACATCAAATTGTATACTTGCAAGCTCAAGTGGGAGGAACTCAAATGTGCATATGGTGGCGTCAGATCAATGTCAAGCATTCTACACATGGGCATCCCTTACACGCACATTCCTAGATGTTAGATGACACACATCAGACATTCCCATGATTGCAACAAACGATGCATGGATCACTCTCCAATATAACCATTTATTCATATCAAATCTCCATTTCACCTCTATGTTTATCTAAAATGTTACCTGATGCTTACTCGGCTGTCGCGTTGACAAATTCTAGCCTCCGGCGCTCCGATGGACCTTTCCCCACACAATCCAGGTATGGATCAGTAATGAAGATGGTTGTCAGGCCAGCCTCTCTGCCTCACAAAATATAGTCATTCTGGTAAAGACACACAATGCTATGTCCAAAATATAATGCTGTTATTGCAATAAACTTGGGCACTCAGTCTGGACTACTGGAAGGAGAAGGCGACGAATACAAAGTGACAGGCACTGACATGAACGTCAGTGCACACATAGTTGGCACTACTGCTACTATCACCAAGGTGTCAGATGTCCAATGAATATGAGATTCTTGGTTTCCCTTTACATGGTGGCTAGATCTTGATCAACTACAGAGCTCCTCATTATATTAGTCTGTTCCAGACCCCTGACTTCATTATTTGCGCTCTGGCCTCCAAATCTATTACTCTGGGAGGTTATACAGTCATCAGACAGATTGGGACTGGATCTGCATCCGTCCTGTCTACCAGAAGGCCTTGGAGATATCCTTATTAACCCTCATAGACATTCTACATGTACCAAAGGCCGATGCATGCAACTACACAGTGCACATGCTACTTCAGAACAGGGGATGCATCACTTACACTCAAGAGGGGTGTTCAAATTTACACATCAAAGATTGGAACATCACACACAGCTATCTGGAAAACAATCTATTGTTTATTGACTTCATAACTCCAGCTCTACACATGCAAAGAAGTGTCCTATCATTACACATCTTGCATCAGCGCATGGGACATATGTTTCCACCATGCATTAATCTATCACAGTGATTCTGGTACTCGGATCTCGCTTAGCACTATGGATTGTGATCAGTCATCTATCTTGTCTGGGGTATGCACTTGGCTAGCAAGCTTGGCTAGCAAACACAACTTCTTTTCTCGGTTGCCCCTTAGCAATTGGATCCTCAGCTACAGATTATCTACAGCACTTTAGCTGATCTGCTGCATGCAAGATCAACTTGAGGTGCTAGCTATTAGGCAATGCACGCTCACATACTTATCAGTTCATGGAGGGATCAAACATAGATTAGCAATGCTAGATTCACCACAGGAGAATGGAGTGCCAGATAGATGGAATCGGACCCTTGAAGACAACATGCAGTCAAAGTTGCATGGCGCTGGTCTTAGCCTCGGGTTCTGGAGCTTAGTACTAATGCTGCCATCCATACTAATGATCGGACTCCATCACGCATTCTCTGTGTACGCACACTTCATACACTGTGAACAGATGGACTGACTCTGGTTGTCTCACAATTCCACCTTCTTCAGATGTAGGGTATATGTCTACATGCCTGACCGTTGAAGTGCATCAGGTGATGTGCAAGTGAGAACGTGGGACAGTTGAGACCAGAGGGAGAGGAATGTTGAAGAGCAAGGAACCCTTCCAGCTTGTGGACAAGATGCTTCTTGAGGAATGAGATCGGGGCCAATAAGGTGTCAAGACAGAGCCATGGAAGGTGGGAATTGAGAGGGAGAGAGACAATGAAGGTGAGAAGTCAAGAAGGAAACAAGAATTTGAGGAGTTGAATGCATTGGTTTTGCTTCGAGAGTCATGGCGGCACATGAAAGGGAGATTTTTCAGAATCAAAGGGACTGTTATTCCGAGAAATAACTAGTGTCTTTTTATACGAAGCAAGAACTATGAGAGGGAGGAATATTTTGGGGAGTGGGGGTACTGTCATGAACCATTCTCCGGAGAGGGCCCTTGAAGGACCCTTCCTTATAGGAGGAAACCCAGCCTCTATGGTGTCACCCTGTTCACACGAGCAAAAAGGCAACAAAAGACAGTATTAGGGCCTTCTTAAGGACCCTTTGGAACGACCCTAGGAGCTCTACAATAGGCACTAACCTAGTATCAAAGGCCCTACAATGCGTTATTAGACCAACTCTAATAACTATAGAACGAACTATAAGGCAATACTAAGGACCTTAATAGAAGTATTAGGGTCAACTCTAAGGACCCTAATAGTACTATATAAGGGCCTTATAAGATGACACTATTCCCTAACCAAACTACAAGTCCTCAAATGACCGACCCTAAACTAACTAACAGGAAATGAATCAGGTGCTCGCACGTGCACTAAAGCAGTGAACACGTGGACAATGGAAGCTCTTACTCATCAAGAGAAGCCTTCTTACTCAGCAGCTTACTGAGCATGACTGAGCATGCTCAGTAAGCGTCCTCCGACTTCTTACTCATCACTCTATTGTGCTTGATAACAAGGTTATGACTTGTTCCCTATTTAGCAGTTCTCTTGTAATATATAAGCGCTCAATAAAGTAGCGGACAGTCCTCAGACTGTCCATTTGTTTACGGCACTCTCTACCTCTGGGATACTCCTTTAAGGACCATCCCCTTGTGACTAACCTGGCCTCTTCCCTGCATGACTGTTCTACTCTCACAGTAGCAGTACCTCTCTGGTATCTGTTACTACTCTGGACTCTACTCTTTGCCCACGCGGTCTTGGACATCTATCGACTCGTCTTCGAGCTTATCCCTCACTCTTGAACTGGATAGTTCAACAGTGAGTCTTGACAGGTACGAGAGATGCGAACAGTGAGTAGGAGAAATGAAGTCTGTGTAAGGAATCCAAAACACATAAGGTAAATGAAACCAGTCAGAAGTAAACAAATCAAAGAAGACAAAGGCAGTTGGAGAATTCATAGCTGAAAACAGGCAGAGAGGTAACATACGATAGTTCTGGCAGTGGTAATTGTGCATCATCAGGGCACTGAGCCCTCACATCTGACTGCAGTGATGATGGCGAAAGATGGACAAATGTGTCATGGTAGTCACAGCAGGGCAATGCAATGAAAGGGGGTCAAGAGCTGGCTGACAGGTGTGGGTGCGATTGGTATGTGATGAAAGGAAGTCAAGAGTGGACTGGATGGTGCAGATGGAATTGCTACACGATGAAAGGAAATCGAGAGTGTGGGTGCGAGATGGTCGACGAGTTCACGAGGTGGTGGACTGCAAAATGATGAAAGGACAAGGAAGGTGATGACATGGTCGTTGAGGGCGTGAGGTGGCGGACTTGAAAACAATGAAAGGTCTAGATGAATGATGATGGGGTCAACAAGGATGTGAGGAAGTGGGCTGGAAGAACATGAAAGAGAGAGCTTTGGTGACATCATTGACAATGGGGCAAGGAGGTGGGCTGGAAAAGCATGAGAGAGAGAGGGCTTTGGCAATGTCTGTGCTTCAATATTGGTCCAGAAAACTGGTGATGTTGTTCTCATGAAGCGTGAAGGAAGGTGGTGGTGGAAGGAATGAAATGGAAAAATGGAGATAAGGAGAAACTCAGGGGGAGAGACTTGATAGAGAGACATGTGAGGCGTAGGAGTTAGTTTTCACGGGGATCATGTTGGCAGTCAACCAATACCCCCAAATCACATGACTCCACAGCCAGCGGGAATCTGCCTTACACTGTCATAATCTTATCATGTGACAAGCGCATACTGCATAGCCAGAGGACATGTTATAGACACTGCTCCACCTGCACAACTCTTGGTCCCTACAGGACTGGTGACATTCTCTGCCTTACTTTCACATGAACCAGATCATTGGCACTTCGTTCCATGGCTCTGGAAACCCCATTAGACTCCCTCACACCACACTCACTTGATCTTACCCCACCTATACAGCCAGTTCCACACACTCTGCCACACCATTTATGCCATCACCACTTAGCATTATTGGGACAATTCATTGGTCCGCTGTGTCCACTCTCAACTCAGTCTTATTGTGTCCGCATTCCGAATGCCTCAGAAGGACCACACACACAGATCTAAGAGGGCACTTATCACATACAGCTTGGCTATGCAGAAGTGATCACTAGCTACATATCAGGAAGCTTCAACAATCAGCTGCTCCATTCTTAGCCTTGCCAAGTCATTGCCATCACAGCCCCTGTCCTGCCCACTGCTGCCTCTCGTCCATCTGCACCTGCTTCATCTGCCATGTCATAAGTACTGGTATCTCAGACTGGACTGGCAACTGGACAAGCCTACCCAGACAAACCTCACATTTCCTGCACGTTCTCATGACTCACTTGCCTCACATGTACCACCACCTTCCAGCATGTTCCAGTCCGATCGTCTCATTGTTACCTCATGCCTACCATTTGATATAGGTAGTATCTGTCTATATAAACCTGTCAAGTAGAGGAGAACAAGCCCTAAGCTTGTTCTCCTGTGAAATATCACTGGTTTCAGCTTTAGGACTGTAGGCTTACAGAATCAAGCAAACTGTCTCATAAAACCTCCCAATTGCTTAAGTCTTTGAACGTGAAGACTTATTCACTATATTCCCTCCCCGCAGTACACACTAGCCTTCGCTGTGTTGTCACCAAGAACCCCAAACTTTGTGAGAACTTGTCGTCTCACTTGACTCAGTGTGTACGTCTCGCACGCAAAACAATTTGTCAGTGACACCAACCCCAGTTGGTGACATGCCATCTAGTTGTTTCAGTTCTGTTGGCCATTCTGTTGGCCACATGTGCTGCCTTGCTGTCTCAGTCCCAGTCACCGCAGTCTCAGCCTCCTTGTTGTCCCCTCTAGCTACCATTACTTTGGTCCAGCCAGCCCCTACAATGTCAGCTTCGTCTGGCTTCTTCCACCACTTCAGTCTCACTTGCAGCCATCGCCTGGGCTCATCCATGCCACCATCTTGGTCTCAACCCCAACCGTTGTTTTAGTCTCATGCAACACACATTGTCCAAGAAGGCCCCAGACCTGAGCTTAGTCACTCGCCACCTCAGGAGGAGTAGAAACAGCCTCCACACTGCCAGTGCCAGAGACGCTGCTGACACAAGTAATATGCCCCACACCACCCCTCATGTCGCCTCATCCCTGTAGGTCTGAATGTGTCATACAACAGTGTAGACCATTAGGCATTCAAACATCCCAACAAGGTCCATACTGTCATAGATTATGGTTGATCAAGAGCCATTTCTGGGTATCTCCATGTCTGATCGTTCATCTCTCCCAGACCACTATCATTTACGAAGCCGATGAGCCCAACAGATCCCTATGCTGAACTGCCACATGAAACTTCTAGTGTTGCCAATGTACTAAAAATCTCTCAGCATCAAGTAAGGCAATACTGTCTCTATCTACCTTCCTATGGCATGGCAAGCAGTCGCTGCCCTCCTTGTGTGTAGTGCTCATCAGTGCTGTCCACTCTGTTGTGTTTGCTGGCTTCTCTGTATAGGCGCATCATGACCATATCAATGACTGCCAGAGCCGCATCATCCTTATTGCCAATGAAGGGTGTTGTGTTGGGAAGACTATTGCAACCAAAGCAATAGTTGATTCAGCACTCAAGGGCTGCCCACACGTTGAGCATGTCCTCAGTTCTTAGGCGCATGGGGAACAAAGTTCCATGGACGCAGGGCCATGACAAGTGGTGGCACGAGGAGATGAATGCGGGTCCTCAATTTCTGCATGCCAGATATCTTGTCAGTGGAAGATCCACTCTTTATCCTTTATGTGAGATGCCTGCTTTCACATGCCCATCAGCAGTGTGTCTGAACTCACTGCAGAGGAGGGAACCCATGATGTGCAAGTTCCAGGTCTCACTTGAGACCACACACATACAATACTGTGGTACACTGTGTGGGAGAGCAAAATGAAAAGTTGACAAAATGACAAAGGTATGCAATGTTATTTCTCCCTGCCATATGTACAAAACTCATCCTTCCTCCAGTCACCACTCTGCTGGCTCACATGTGGCCAGCTGCCAACAGTTCAAAACTTGAATGCCACTGCTCACATCCACCTCTTCTGTTGTTGGACAGGACCAGGGAATGCTTCCTGCAGTCGGTGAAGGGAACCTTCAGCTCTATTTTGAGAATTATGTTGTGGATGAGCCAGGTGAATGGAGCAAGCTTTCATGTCCAAGGGCCAACAGCAATTTCCTAGTTTCAGGTAAGTATGACACACCACATATGGAAGACATTTCCTGATGGCTTGCATAATAAAAAGCCACATTTTTTGAAGTGTGAGAGGGGTAAGCGGTGTGAAATGCGACAATCATAGTGCACGAATGCCACATCACACATGAGAAATGCCAAAAGGTGCCCGACAGCAGCACACTGTTGCTCACCATGCGGCTCTGACCTACCAAGCCACCCCCCCATTGTTCATCATCATTCACCGCCACTGTACTCAAGGGCTTGCAGCCCACCATCGCCTCACCTCACCCATTCACACATGATTGCAATCACTGCCTCAATGCACGCCTCACATCATCGTTTCAATTTTGTCTTATCACTCTTCTGTCAGTCCTTGTCCAGTCCCATGAATGTGCCTTCTTGCACGCTATGTCATAAATAGTTGTATCATATCATGTGCTCAGCTGTAGGGATAATGTAATTTTATCATGCTTGGGGTCAGCACCCCAAAATGTGAAATTTCAATGAGTGAAACCAATTATTTGGCTGCCTCTGGATACAGTACATGAGGTTCTACTGTCCAAGTTTCAAGGCAATCCATCGAGAAATGGTTGAGATATGACAGTTTGAAAAATTGCACACAGATGGGCACCCAAAATTTGAAACTTCAAGAACTGATAATTAAACACCAACTCTTTGGCTGCACCTAGACACATTACGAGATCCCACTGTCCAAGTTTCAAGGCAATCCATTGAGAAATGGTTAAGATATGGCAGTTTGAAATTTCACACTCAGATTGCACCCAAAAATCAAAACTTCAAGAACAAAGAATTAGACCCCAACTCTTGGGCTACACCTAGATACAGTACATGAGATCCCACTGTCAAAGTTCCAAGTCAATTGATTCAGAAACAGTTGAGATATGGCAGTTCAAAGTTTTGCACTCATGTCAGCACCCGAAAATTGACATTTCAAGAACTAAATATTAGGCTCCCATATTTTAGCTGCACCTAGATACAGTATATAAGGTTCTACTGTCAAATTTTCAAGGCAATCTGTTGAGAAACTGTTGAGATATAGCAGTTTTAATTTTGCACTTGAAATGACATCCAAAAATGGCAAGTGCAAGGTCACATGAAAACAACAATAACTCACTTATATAACTAAATTACATTCATTAACACATGATTGAAGTCCTGATTCTCTTGCTGACACAATTACCTTTTATGATAATTCAACCCACCACTAAATGTCAAAGACTGTGACTGACCAACTGGTACTTGTTATTCATTTGGACTGTACTCTTTGCCAACTCCATTTTGGATCTTAATTGACTCATCTCTGAGCTACTCTGCTGCTCTTGAACTGGATTGTTCAACGGTAATAGGGCTGTGCACCATCCATATTATGGCCATGGCCATACAATGCATGGTAGGTTGATGGATACAGGTGACCATATACTGTCTGTATACTGAATACCTTCAAGCTCTGATGGTATGGTATGGGTAGCAATAAGGCTGTATTATGGTCAACAGAAATGTATTCATGTGAAAATTCAATATAATGTTGAGATGTACTACAGTCAAAGTTGCAATGCAGCTGTTACACCATTTTCCTTTTACGTTTACATCTTACCTTTCGCTATGGACTGCTTGCTTCCGTATGTCCCTTTACTTACTGGTCTTGTGATCTCTTATGTCTTGTGATCCCTTCTGTGTTATCATGTGATCCATACACATCCAGGTAACACTGGATTGCTGTTACTTTCCCTTTGTTTGGTTCTCTTCCCATTTATATTCACTTCTTGGTTTCGACTGTGCAATGCTGCGCACCTACTGTGCAGCACAGTTACTTGGTTTTGACTCATTCATGGCCTCATTCCTATGACTCCTACTTATTATGACTCCTACTATACTAGTAGCACAGTCAAAGTGCAGCTATTGCTGTGCTTCTCCTGTATATATAAGCTCAGTACTTTGTGACCAAAGCCCTAAGCTTGGTCTCTTGTAGAATCCAACCTACTCTTGTCCAACATATTTGCCTGCAACCCACTTCACTCCTAATCCTCAAACCACATCCACCTCTCCATTTCATCAACTCTTCACACACACACACCATCCACCATATACTCTTTGCCTTTCCCTTCCTTTCCTAAGAGTCTCTCTTCACTCCCCTGAGAAGAGCTCTCCTCCTTTAAGACCTACCTTCCTCTACTCTCTCTGCATTGTTCAAGGTCCCCGACAGACTTGAACGCATATAGCTAGTGGAACCACCCCTAGTCTATCCCATCATAAACTTACCCTAGCTTCTCAACGGACTGAGTTGTACTAGGAAGGGTCTATTGGCCATAACCTGTCTAGCATAAAACACTTCAACCACTGCAGGGATCCTTACTCTTTATACACAGGAACCAGCCCATTTCTTGAACACCTCTCTATCATCGACTTGTCTTTACGCTTGTGAACTGACACGGCTAGTTACCATGACAGCAGCTGTGGTGTCACCGACTGGGGGTGGTGTTGCTGACAAATCGTTTCACGCACAAGTCATGTGCACTGAGTCGAGTGAGATGACGAGTTCTCATGAGATTCGGGGTTCTCGGTGACAACACAGCGAAGGCTAGTGTGTACCACAGAGAGGAAGTATACTGGAGAAGTCTTCGCGTTTGAAGACTTAGAGAGATAGAAGAGCTTTCAAGACCATTGCTTGATTCCCTGCAAGCCTACAGTTCCTGAAGCTGAAATCCAGTGATATTCACAAGAGAACAAGCTTAGGGCTTGTTCCCTTCTACTGACAGGTTTATATAGACAGATATATCCTATATCAAATGGTAGGCATGAGGTAGCAACGAGACAATCGGAACTGGAACACACTGGAAGGTAGTGGTACATGCGAGGCAAATGAGTCATGAGAATGTGCAGGAATCGTGAGGCTAGTCCGGGTAGGCTTGTCCGGTTGCCGGTCTGGTCCGAGGTGTTGGTACTTGTGACATGTGGCCTGTGAACATGCAAGATTAAAGCTTCTTTGTGACAAGCATTAGTACTTTGATGGTTTCAAGCTGAAGACTTGCATGTCACAATGAGATTGTATCACAACACCCTGAGTTACTACACCATGCATCAGCCAATAGAATGGTCAAGAAGTAGTGTAGTGCACCAGGTAGGGCATGTGGAGTCCATGGGGCTTGATCTGAGGGTGGTACAGACAGGGAAGGACAGAGAGAAAGGTCATACCCCAGATGCAACACTTGATCATCTTCAGAAACACATGCACATGAGAGTGTGTGGGTGTGGGTGTTTTCATTCTTGAGGGAGAGATGATCTTGAGAGAATCAATGGCAAAGAGGCATTCACACAAGCAGATGAAGTTAGAGGCAAACACAGACATAGCTTGTATTCAAGATGGTAGCTATTGGGCATTAACTAAAAGGATCCTACTCCTCTGACTGCAAGTCTGTGAGCATGGGGCAGTGCAGTGAGGATGAGGGGTGATGTGGTGTTATAGTGTCATGGCTGTTGGAGTGTTAGCTCAGGGTTCTGTGGGGCCAAGTCCCTGTGACTTGGTTCAAGGGTTCAGTGGGGCTGGCTCAAAGAGACCAGATCAGAGGTTTAGCATCTCAAGATTGAGTCAGACAATGACTCAGTCCACAGACAGAGTCAATCTTCTGGTTCTCACAGAAGAGGAGGACAATGAGAGAGAAGCAGAGGGGGAAGAGGAACACAAGGGTTCCTTGAGGTGTGCTTAGGTCAAGCAGGGTGTAAGACAGCACAAGCAAGTTGTGATTTGAAAGAGTATACAGGGCAAGGGATGTGACAGGAAGTGAGACAAAGCTAAGCTTGGGACATTCCCCAGCTTCTACAGGTGCTTAAATACTGTATGTAGCAAGGCTGTACAGTACTATATGCAGAACAATAGATAAAAGGTAAGCCAATAGCAAAAGGGTATCAATAACAAATGAAACACAAGAAGGTAAGGTGACAGCTGTCAATCAATATCAAGGGGTGAAACAGTAACCAAAGGAACAAGGGTAACAGAAGAGAACAATAATGGAAGAGGTTAGTGACAAACCAACAAGGGGGTAGATCATTACATCATGCCCCCCTCATGCTTAGTTCTCTGAACTAATTGGTCTTGGGGCCCAACTCATGGAGATCATCACCTTCAACCTCTAACCACGTGCTCTGGGAGCCTACTGCCTTGGGGCAGAAACCTCTGTAACTCCAGTGGGTCCTCCTGAGAATACAGTCTGCCTGTCCACTACAGTTGGTGTGAGGTCTGTTGCAGTTTTTGTTCCAGTGACCCCTAGTGTTGCAGGGTTTGCAGATGTGTTGTCATTTCTGGAGTTGATGATGTTGTGCTTTGATCATGCATGTGGGTGTGAGGGGGTGTTAGGGGTGCTAGCATCATCAGAAAACATCTGTGGGAAGTGGGTGGGTGACCCCATGGGAGCATCATTTTGGGAATGATTGACAACTCAAGGAAGATATTCAAGAGGAGGGGTCAAAGAGAGGGGAGGATGAGTGGGTAATGGAGGGGAGGAGGGAGTGGGTGGTTCCTTTGACTTTTCGATGTTATTGTAGCTCCCCACCAGTGAGTAGAATGGCCCCATGCTATGGGTGAGTGTCAAGACATGTACTGCTGATCTGTGTGGACTCAGGAGCAGGTGGGCAGGGGTTGGAACAGATGGTACGCGGCGTAGGCGGTGTTAAACAGGAGGACAAGCCAAATGACTAGAATGTACCAGATGGGGACTGGTATGTGTAACTGGAGGCAGAGGTGAAGACTGGAGGCCAGTGCAGCAAGAGGGCTTTAAACAAGGCGGTTGTTGAAGAGTACCTTGGAAGCGAGGGGAGTCTTTAAACTGAGCGGTCACAGGGGAGTACCCAGGAAGATGAGAGTATCACAAATGGACAGTCTGACGACTGCCATGCTTCATTGGGGCTTATATACAGTGTACAGAGTCGATTACAAAGAGCTGGAACTATTCTAGACCTCTTGGTACCATCCAATAGGACTACAGAGGCATAAACTCGCTTGTGTCAAGTTTCAGGCTTACTGAGCACATTACTGATCATTGTGGAGCGATGACATCACTATGATGTCATTGTGGAGTGCTTAGTGAGCCTATGAGGTCACTGTGGAGTTGCTCAGTCAGCCATGATGTCATTGGAGTCTTGATGATGTCAGATGAGTTATGCAACAGTTTCTAAGAGTTTGTGCCACTGTTTCAGGTTCCTGGTGGCTGGGTGACCATGTGGCTGCCACGCGATGATTACCCGATTAGGAAATAGGTGCCTGGCCATGTTATGGTGCCTTTGCAATAGCGATATCTTGCACTGCAGGAGGGATAGCCCAGGAAATGGAAGGGAGTTGTTAATGCAAAGTGAGAGAGGTCTCTCTTGAGTGGAATTGGACAATATTCGGCCAGTACCTGGCCTTGGTTCGTAACAGTGAGACCCCCAATGGTCATCATGTTGTTGAGTTGATGATGAACTCAAACAGAGGTGTTATTGGCCTGAAGGTGGCTGCAGATGGTGGCAGTTTCTTTGGTGTAGGACTGAATCTTGTGGAGCTGAACAGCGAGTTGTCCCTGGAGGACACTCATGGCCCCTTGGATAGCAGCATGCTTACCCTCAAGGACCTTCAATTGAAATGAACCAATGTGGAGGTGGTAAACATCAGCAAGAGTGCCGGGGTCATGGAGATTTTTGAGTGCCTGAGTGACATTGAAATGGAAGGGGTGGTCCTCAATTAAGAGGTGGAGGTCAGAGGCGGTGGTAGAAGGATGGGGGGCAGAGACAACAGGTCTGGCAATGAGCTTTTCTCCATAAGTGGGTTCTCCTTGACCCATAGTTCCTAGAAGCATGGGTTCATCATTCCACAAAGCAATGTGTAAGTAAGGTAATAGGTGTTGCTGCCCATTAACATTGATATAGAAAGGGGGAACATGCGTATATGGTTCATAAACAAACCAGGGGGGGGCAGGGTGAGTGGGGTCCGCTTTGGTTGGGGTAGGTGAGGGGGTTCCTTCACAAATAGTGAGTGGTTGAGAGTAGCCAAGAGGTCTTGTAGTTCAGCTTTGTCGGGGACAATGAAGGTACATTGGTCAATAATGTGTTGTATATAACTTCAGGTGAGAGGGGCTTTTGTTTAACAGTGGGGGAAGGGGTGAGAATGGGTAGAGGTGACAAAGTGGGAGTGGGAGACGACATGGGAGTATTGTAGGTAGAGGTAGCATGTTCGTGATGCCAAGCTGACCACTCAGAGGGAGTGGGGGTATTTAAGGGGACTGACCATACTATGTGGTTCCATACTAAATCCATAAGTACTGCTCTCCATATGGAGAGATGAAACTCTGAGAAATGAGGGTCCATCATGAGTAATTGAAAACCGCAGAAATTGCCAGGGAAAAGAATTCCAGAAAAGAGTTGTTCCCTGGTGGTTATGTCAAAAATGGTGTGTCTGCAGGCAGGGATAGTGGGATCATTAACAGAATAGGAAGGGGGATTATGTGAATTGATTTGGGGAAGTAAGGTACATTGCTGTATCATAAGTTCTTGGAATTGATGTTCCAAGTCATCTGGGCTTCCATCTGGGTGACGGGATTCTGCGGGGTCAGAGTCAGTAGTGGACATGGTTCAGAGTTTAGTGGGTTGTTCTAGATGGAAAATGGTGATGGCATCTTGGGAATTTTTAAGGTTTGAAAGGGGTTCCCACATGTACCCTTTCCACCAGACTCTGTATTGGAGTTGGTTTCTATGGATACGTTGAGCAGTGATCTTCTCAACTTCATATTCTCTGGAAAGGAGGTCAGGCAGTGGTTCAGGGAAATTTGGTCCATGTTCAGTTGTTTCTGTGACTGGGGATAAGAGGGAGGCATGAAACACATTGTGGATACTCCATTGGGGGGGAAGTTGGAGTGGGTAGGCAATGTGAGAGATTCTTTTGGTGATGATAAAGGGGCCAAACTGTTTGGGGCAGACCTTCTGAAACTGATGGGGAGTTTTCAGGTTAGTACCCTCTAACCAAACCTTCTGTCCTTCTTCTTTGAACCCTTTGAACTTAGTTTTTTTGATCCAATTGTTCTGTGCCTTCCTCATTGTTTCTTGTGCTGATTCCCACATGTCTTTTAGCACTTGAAGTCATTCTTGGATTCCAGGGAATTTGGACTTGAGTTGGGTACCAAGTCCCTGTGGGTTGAAGCCAATGAGTAGTTCGTAGGGGGTTTTCATAGTGGTTGTGGATTTGTGGGCATTAAAGTGATATTGTGCTATGGGGAGCCAGTGCACCCATTCTTGTTGTTTTTCCCCGGTATAGATACAGAGATACATTTCTAAGGTTTGGTTGGTTCTTTCCAACTGTCCATCAGTTTGAGGGTGATAAGCCATGCTTAAATTTTGGCTAATTCCAAGGATTCAAGAAATGTCCTGAAACAGTTTGGAGGTGAAGCAAGGGTCATGATCAGAGATGATCTTGGAGGGGACTCCCATCCATGGGAAGGCATATCGTAAGAACAATTAAGCCATTTCAAGGGTTCCCATATCCTTACAGCAAGGTATAAATATCACCACTTTGGTAGAATCATGGTCAGTGATGGTCATGATGGTGTCGTGTCCTTCTGATGGGGGAAGGTTGACAATCCAATTGATGGTTAAGGTCTGGAATGGTTTCTGGAATTCCAGGGGATCAGGTAAATTGGAGGTCAAGTGGGGTGGGTGGAAGATTTGTTGGTTTGACAAGTGGCGCAGCCCCAAATGTAATCTTGGATGAAGTAGCCTATTTTTGGCCACCAGAAAGATTCTTGGATCAAGTACAGGGTCCAGGCATTTCCTGTATGCCCACTGAGAATGCTGTCATGGTAAGCCTGTAAGATCTTTCATAAAAGGGGTTCTTGATATGGCACAACCAATCTTCCATCTTTGAATAATGTGCCATCTTCTTCCTGGAGGTTGTGTTTGACTTTCCACATTAGTATGTCTGATTGTCATTTCTTTTGTTCAGTTAGGACCTGAGCGTAGAGATCCTCAGTGCAAAGTGTTCAGATGAAGAGTTTATCAGGAAGTGCCATGATGTTCTGATTATCTCCTGACCCATCATTGTGGTCTGGTTGTCATGATAATGTGTCTGCTCTGTTAGAGACCCCTGGTTTGTGATGGATTTCGAAGTGGTAGTCTGCAAGTGTGGAGATGTACCCTGCAATTCTTTGATTGATTTTGTGGGGAAGTTGGTAGTGAGTGAGGTTGGCATGGTCCATGAAATTTTTGATAGGGTGTTTGGTTCCCACTAGCAAGTATTGCCAGTGTTGAAGTGCGAGGATCAGGGCCAGGAATTCCCAGACTGGGTAGTTCCTTTCTGCTTCATTGAATGCATGTGACATGTTACCAATCATTTTTCTTTTTCCCCTTGAATCCTTTTGGAACAAGATTGCTCTAGTGGCAAACTGTGAGGTGTCAGTTTCCAGTTCATATGGGAGATTGGGATTGGCCATGTAGAGTTCAGGGTCATCACAGACTGCAGATATCAGAGTTTCTAGGGCGGTGGTCGCTTCTGGGGTCCAGAGGAAGGGGGTCCCTTTCTTGATTGTGGAGAAGATGGGACAAGCTATTTTTGCGAAATCTTGGATGAATGGTCATTGATAATTGAGGGCACCCATGATTTGTTGTACCTGTTTCAGATTATTTAGGGGTCTCGGCCAATTTTTGAGGCCATCCATTTTGACTGGGTTGATCTTGAGGGTCCCTGGGTTGATTCAGAAGCCCAAGAAGTCAATTTCATGTTGTTCGAAGGCACATTTGGACACCTTTAAAAAATAGGAGTCCCTTTCAAGTAGGTCAAGAAACTTGTGTGTGATTTGTCAATGAAGGTGTTCTTCCCCCAATCCTGTGGCTATTGCCATGTCATCTAGGTAATTACAGGTGTTCTCAGGGTATTTGAGGAGCCAGGGTCAGAGAGTGTGGTTCATTGCTCACTGGAAGGCTGCCAGAGTGTTGGTGAAGCCAAAGCCCATCACCATGGGGATGAATGTGCTGAATTGGGTTTTGAAGGCTCCCTTGTGCCAGTCTTCTGGGTGAATCAGGATATTGTTGTAACTGGCTCTGACATCAAATTTGCTGAAGGTGGTTTTACCCCTCAGTCGGTGTAATTGTTCTTCCATGTTGGGCAGAGCATGATAATCTGGGACAGTGGCATTATTGAGCTTTCAGTAGTCTACTACCATTTGTGGGGCGGTGCCATCTTTCTTTTGGACAAAGAAGACCAGGGAGACAAAGTCTGAAACACCATCTTTGATGAAGCCCTTGGCTAGAACCTCTTGTATTTGTCTTGATAGTTCTTGTTTCTCATTGTGGGAGAGAGGGTAAGTTCAGCAATCAAGGAATCTTGGGGCATGTCATGGTAACTAGCCATGTCAGTTCACAAGTGGAAAACAAGTTGATGATAACGAGGTGTTCAAGAAACAGGCTGGTTCCCATGTGTAATGAGTAAGGATCCCTGCAGCGGTCGAAGTGTTTTATGCTAAACAGGTTATGGCCAATAGACCCTTCCTAGTATGACTCGGTCTGTTGAGAAGCTAGGGTAAGTTTATAATGGGATAGACTAGGGCTGGTTCCACTAGCTATATGCGTTCAAGTCCGTCGGGGACCTTGAACAATGCAGAGAGAGTAGAGGAAGGTAGGTCTTAAAGGAGGAGAGCTCTTCTCAGGGGAGTGAAGAGAGACTCTTAGGAAAGGAAGGGAAAGGCGAAGAGTAGATGGTAGATGGTGTGTGAAGAGTTGATGAAATGGAGAGGTGGATGTGGTTTGAGGATTAGGAGCAAAGTGGGTTGCAGGGGAATATGTTGGACAAGAGTAGGTTGGATTCTACAAGAGACCAAGCTTAGGGCTTTGGTCACAAAGTACTGAGCTTATATATACAGGAGAAGCACAGCAATAGCTGCGCTTTGACTGTGCTACTAGTATAGTAGGAGTCATAATAAGTAGGAGTCATAGGAATG
Organism: Russula earlei; assembly: GCA_025769875.1. Lineage (NCBI taxonomy): Eukaryota > Fungi > Basidiomycota > Agaricomycetes > Russulales > Russulaceae > Russula > Russula earlei. The sequence continues at coordinate 18,875 of JAGFNK010000017.1, forward strand.
AGGCCACGAATGAGTCAGAACCAAGTAACTGTGCTGCACAGTAGGTGCGCAGCATTGCACAGTCAAAACTAAGAAGTGAATATAAATGGAAAGAGAACCAAACAAAGGGAAAGTAACAGCAATCCAGTGTTACCTGGATGTGTGTGGATCACATGATAGCACAGAAGGGATCACAAGACGTAAGAGATCACAAGACCAGTAAGTAAAGGGACGTACGAAAGCAAGCAGTCCATAGCAAAAGGTAAGAAGTAAACGTAAAAGGAAAATGGTGTAACAGGGCGTCAGGTTTCAAGGTAATTCTAAAGTTGAGTTCTCCTCAACTGGGTGAGAGTCATTGTCATGAACCATTTCCTGGAGAGGGCCCTTGAAGGACCCTTCCTTATGAGAGGAAACCCAGCCTCTAAGGTGTCACCCTGTTCACACGGACAAAAGGAGTGAGTAGAGGTGTCCACAATATCATGCACGCATTGTTGCACAAGCAATTCTCAGCACAATCGACATACAGCAAGCCCCACTTAATGGCAACCCTTTTAGCAATAAAGGACAGTATTATAGCCTCCCTAAGGACCCTTTAGGACGACTCTACAATAGGCACTAACACAATACTAAAGACCCTACAACATGTTATTGGACTAACTCTAATAACCATAGAACAAACTATAAAGCAATACTAAGGACCTTAATAGAAGTATTAGGGTCAACTCTAAGGACCCTAATGGAACAATATAAGGGGCCTTATAGGCAACTCTATTCCCTGAACCAAACTACAAGTCCTCAAATGACCAGCTTCAAACTAACTAACAGAAAATGGATCAGGTGCTTTGCATGTGTACTAAAGCAGTGAACACATGGACAGTAAAGGCTCTTACTCATCAAGAGGAGCCTTCTTACTCAGCAGCTTACTGAGCATGACTGAGCATGCTCAGTAAGCATACTCCGATGTAAGGTGAGCCATATCGCTGGCCTCGGAACCACATGCGGACCGCGCGCGATGCGTGACACTCGGCCTCCTCCCACACCTTGCCTCCTTCCTCGCATCGCATCGCCCAGTCCTCGCCACCGACCACGTGCGCACGCCATGCCTCGGCACACGCGACGCGTTCGCGTCTCAGGCCTTTCACCATGGCCTCGACCGTCTCGACCAGTCTTGATTCTCTTTCATGCCTATCTCCCTTTCATGCCTTTCATCCTTAGTACCCTTACCTTCAGTCAGAAACTTCCACGCACGAGTGATCTTGCTCTCCTCTCCTCTCCTTCTCTTCTCCCTTCCTCCTCCTTACATTCCTCTTGCTCTTGGGTCAAGACAACCGTCTTTGGATCGCCGTCCAGCCCCACGAACTCTGCGTGCCCTGGTTTGGCTCACTTCACCGACTTCTTACTCATCCATCTATTGTGCTTGATAACAAGGTTATAAGTTGTTCCCTGTTTAGCAGTTCTCTTGTAGTATATAAGCGCTCAATAAAGTAGCAGACAGTCTTCAGACTGTCCATTTGTTTACAGCACTCTCTATCCCTGGGATACTCCTTTAAGGACCATCCCCTTGTGACCATTCTGGCCTCTTCCCTGTGTACCTGCTTGACTCTACCAGTAACCATTCACTTTGGTATTTGGTGCTACTTTGGACTCTACTCCTTGCCCATGCAGTCTTGGACATCTACCAACTTGTCTTTGAGCTTACCCCTCACTCTTGAACTGGATAGTTCAACACTGAGTCTTGACAGTTGTTTAGCTGCTTCTTCTGAGAAGACTTTCTGGTGATGTGAGTATTCAGGGGGGATGGAGGTTGTCCTAATTTGTGCAATTCAGATTTTAGGTGGGTTGTTGGAGATACAGGGGTGAGGAGGACCCCTAAATGGTTTCTAAGGTGACCAGTACTCCAGTTGACAAGGGGGTTCAGTGCTTTCAGGAATGGGTAGCCCAGGATCATTCTATCTTCTCCCAAATTTGTGATGTAAAAGGTGAGAAGTTGTGTGGTGGGGCCATGTCGTACAGCTATGTGAGCATAATGGGTTAGTGCTTCTCCTTGATTGTTAGTGCCATCTACATTGATGATGGGCCTGGGGGTTCTGAGAGTTCAAAGTGGGATTTGTAACTTTCCCACAATTCCTTGACTGATGAAATTTTCTGTTGCACCACTGTCCAAGAGTGCTTGGCCAGTCTTCCCATTGGTTGTGATCATAAAGGGAACTTTCATTGAGTTTTCTTTATGGTTGACAATGGTATCTATTTGGGCCATAGTACCGACTGTTGTACCTTGGCCTAGAGAAAATCCTCTTTGAGGATGAGGTCCCAAAGTTTGGCTCTGTCCTCCGCTGGTAACGCTTTCATTCAGGCCACCATAGTGGAGGCTTCTTCTTCCTTAGGTGGTTCTGGGGTTGGTTTGGTGGTGCGAGCTTTGGAAGTGATAGGGGTTGAATTTTTGGGGCATTCCTTGCTGAGATGTCCTTTTTCCCTACAGTGGAAGCAGTGTCCTTCTTTGGCCAGTTGTTTTCTTTCTTCTTCCATGAGTTTTCAAAGTTAGGCTTGGTGGAGTCTACTTGCATGCAGTTGGGGTGGGAGGTTCTATGTTCCAAGGTAAGTAGGGTTTTTCTTCCCTTGAGTTTCTCCCTGATGGTGATGAAATGTCAATGTTGTCTTCTGGCTTCTTCTTTCCATTCTTGGAGAGAGGTGGGCCAGACATCTTTGTTGAGAATTGCAGCATAGAGTCCACATTTGAGTCCATTCTTGAAACTTTCAATGGCAATTACGTTGGTTTTGGGCCATCCAGTTTTGGCCAAGAGTTGTTCGAAGGTGAAAATGTAGTCATCCAGAGACTCTTTCATTTCATGTTTGGCAAGGGCTGCTTGAGCATCTTCTTTTTCTGCCATATTGGTGAACTTGAATGTAAAGTCCATGACAAAGTCATTCCATAATGCTTCATCCATTCTGTTGACAGGGTTTTGGGCTCTAGTCACCTTTTCCCTAAGTGCAGTTGCTTGTGAGTTGACCCATCCTTCAACCTTTTCTCCCTGAATATAGGAAAGGGCCAGCATCATTCATTTGAAGGGGGAAACCATCACCACCTTATCATCATTGAGGCCCCAGTACAGGTTAAATTCCATGATGAAGCATCTTGTTTTGTTTCTTTCCCCTGTGAATGCTGTGGGTTCTTTTCCACTAAGGGAGCCATTGGCTCCTTGTGGTGCTGGAGCTAGGGCAACTGGAGGGGCCTGAGCAGCAACTGGAGGGGCCTGGGCAACAACTGGAGGGGGTTGCATGGCAATTTTGGGGGCTTGTGCAGCAATTTGGGGTTGAGCTGCCATGATAGGTTCAGGGGGGTTCTGTGGTTCAGTTTCTGGGGTTTCAATGGGTTCCTGGTTTTCAGGAAGGTTCTCTGTTTCTATTTCAGGGGATTCAAAGGGTGTCTGTGGTTCTTGTTCAGGGGGTTCAGGGGAGTTGCCTTCTGATTCTGATGAGGTTTTGTAGAGGGGGTCATCTTCCCTCCAATAGCCTAACCCAAGGCTATTCCTGATGAGTTCTAGGGTCCTGATGAGTATAGAGCTGTCCTCTCCTGAGTTGTAGCTCAAACCAGCAGTTGTTGATGAATTCAACTGGTAGTTCCTCATTGTTTTCAGTGGTAATGTAGCAGAGGAAGGTGTGGAAGCTGTCCTGAGTGGCAGTTCCGACAACGTGTTGGGGGAGGTCTGGGGAGGGTCTAGGTTGGACACAGATCCAGCGGTTTGGTGGTAGTTCAAGGTTGATCTCCAGAATGGAGTTGGAGAAGCTTAGCTTGTGATACAGCATCGCAGCTGTTGGAGCATTAGCTCAGGGTTCTGTGGGGCCAAGTCCCTGTGACTTGGTTCAAGGGTTCAGTGGGGCTGGCTCAAAGACCAGATCAGAGGTTTAGCATCTCAAGATTGAGTCAGACAATGACTCAATCCACAGACAGAGTTGATCTTCTGGTTTTCACAGAAGAGGAGGACAATGAGACAGAAGCAGAGGGGGAAGAGGAACACAAGGGTTCCTTGAGGTGTGCTTAGGTCAAGCAGGGTGTAAACCAGCACAAGCAAGTTGCAATTTGAAAGAGTATACAGGGCAAGGGATGCGACAGGAAGTAAGACAAAGCTAAGCTTGGGACATTCCCCAGCTTCTACAGGCACTTAAATACTGTATGTAGCAAGGCTGTACAGTACTATATGCAGAACAATAGATAAAAGGTAAGCCAATAGCAAAAGGGTATCAATAACAAATGAAACACAAGAAGGTAAGGTGACAGCTGTCAATCAATATCAAGGGGTGAAACAGTAACCAAGGGTAACAGAAGAGAACAATAATGGAAGAAGTTTGTGACGAACCAACAAGGGGGTAGATCATAACATGTGGTGTGGGCAGTGAACCCTTGGGTTGAGAGGCAATGATGACAGTGAATGCATCATGTGGGTCTGTGTGTAGATGTGTGGCAGGGGCAAGGATGACACTTGAGAGATGATGACAAAAGGGGCAAGAGTGGGATGAAAGGGAGTCAACAATGGGCAAGAGCATAATGATGAAAAGGTGAAGAGCATGGGGCAGACAAACAGACAAGGGGCATGAAACACAGCCAAACAGTGATGGTGTCATGCTGTAGGTCAATGCTTGGAGGAGCCAAGCTCCAACTCCAACACTGACAAAGAGGGGTGTAGGTGGTGAGGTGGGTGACATCAGAGGGGATTGAGCTGAGGTGCCATCACTGTTCCTCATCAGGAAAAAACAAAAATGCTATGTAGCGCTATATAGCTACCATAGCGTCTGTAGCAACTTTACAACCATCGAGGTTTCATGCCTTCATAGCAACCACCAAACTCTATATAGCTGCCACCAGGGTTATATAGAGCACCATTGACTACATTTCTTCTACCAATGCTACATAAATCATACAATGTTATATCAACAACATAAATATACATTTCTTCCCATCATCAACCATACCTATGTAGCCAACCACATGCTTATGTTCTACTGATTGCAACATTGTTATGATAAACAACTCAGGCACTTAAATTCACACAAATGTCAGGAAACAATATATATTTCACATATCAACACTAACTAATATTTTTGAACTACAGTCAGATACTCGCCTCCGCGGCACTGTTCCGGCTCTTGCATGCGGCACTTCTTGGGACTGCGCCTGTAGCCGTTGTCATCATTTGCGTATGCGTTCTAAGCGGCATCTTGTCATCGCTCCATATGTCCATTTCTCCCCCCAAGCACTTGACAAAAGGCCGGAGAGTATGAGAGAGTGCACAAAAATGAAAAGGAATAACGCACCTGTTCACTGTTCATTGGCCTGTGCCTGGGAGCGAGGGCCACCTTCTCTTGTTTCTTGGACTTGGACAGTGGTGTCAGTGGCTTTGTCGCGGTAAGAGGAGGCATCAAGGACGATGCAGAAGACGGCACCAGGGTACAGGTGAGTCAAGACGTGAACATGTGTTCAACGTTTTGAAGCTGTGCGAAGCCTGTGCAAAGGAAAGCAGAGGGGAGTGACAAAAAAATGAAAAGTGAAAAAGAGTGGGGGGAAGGGTAACGCACAGAATGCGTAAGACACTCATTGAAGACGCCGAGCATGGTTGTACTTGTCACTGTGACAGTGAGATTGCGCAAGTAAAAGGAAACCCAAAACGCACATTGGCGAGACCTAGGGAGAGGGTCGCACTTTCGTTTTCTGTGATGTGCCCATCCCCTGAAATACCATTTCCTGCGTGCGGGAGCTCGCTTTCGGTTCAAGCGTACTTTACCTTCAAGCAACGCGTGTTTTCCCCCGTGCGCAATTTTAGTTAAGTTGTTTGTGTGCGTTTTTTTTTCTTTCACTTAAATACAAGTACTCTCATACGTCGTTGTCATCCCCATCGTCACCACTGCAGTGACACAGAAGAAGGGAGTGAGAAGGCAGCTTAAAGGCCAACAAGAAGCTGTTTAGTAGGAAGGAGAGGGGAGATGATGAGAGAGTGCGTGAAAACGAAACAAAAAATGCACCCGCGGAAACAACATGGCATGGGAAAACTCGAAAACTCAAATGACTTGGGTAATAGCCAGTGAAAACTTGATGAAACTGGCAGCTTGGGAGTCTTGAACCAGGACCATGGGGAAGGAAGAGTGGGCAGGAGAGGGGAAAGAGGGGAAGAATGACGGCAAAAGAAAATGAATGTGATTAGTAAAAACAAAGAGGCTGTTGTCAAAAAAGGTTTGAAGTCAACAAGTTGCACATGTTGGCCTTTTTTACCTTGTGCCTTGCCATCACATATGTCAACATCCCATTGCATACTCACATAGACAAGCAAGCAGCATTTTTCATGCGTGACCACTCTCACTTGCATGTTCCCCATGTGCTCTCTCCCCTCTCCTCTCCTTTGCACTGACTGTAAGGTGAGTTGTGGGCTTGGACGTGGATCATGGTGGACTGGCCAACGCTGACCAAGCGTCACCCACACCCACCCGCGAGAGACAAGTCAACAAGTCAACAGCCGAACGCCCAACACGCGTGCCCCACAACTCCCACTCTCCCACCACCACGTCACACACACAAGCACACCACGCCCTCCACCTCTTGCCTCCGATGCACACACTCACTCCTCCGCCTCCGATGTTGCTACCACCCACACGCACCTGTACGCATACCCCCACGCTCACCCCCACATGCACACTTGCTCACCCGCACGCCTGCCACTGCCTCATCAGGCAGAAGTCCCCAATGCTCGAGACCTGGCCGACCACCCCTTCATGGCATTTCGGCCACACCGACTAGTGCCCACTCGTTGCTACAGCCCCCTTTACTATACCCTTCCAAAGCCTAGCTTCATTACACCTGTCGCCTCAACGCCGCGATCACACGCGTCCATACCCATTTATCTCAGAATACATTTCCCCCTCATTAGCTACCCTCATTCTAGGATACCATTTAGTCTAGCTCCAGTCCCAATGTACATAAAAACCAGTCTTCATCTCTAGGATGAAGGCAAGAAAGGAAGGAAATAGAAAGAAAGAAAGCAAGCAAGAAACCCTTTTACCCCCACTTCGACCGACTCGCGCGCGCGGCCGCCTCGCATCAGGAGAGGAGAGGCAAGAAAGAAAAACAGTGTCATCAGGGGAGAAGGAGAGGGGGAGGATGGGAAAGGGGAGAGTGGGTTGGGTAGGAGAGGAGAGCAGAGGACAATATGCAGTGTAGCATGGCCAATCAGTAAGGCTCGATAGTGCAATATAATTATAATAACCAATAGTCTCCATAGAGCAATGTAATGAACAATTGTCTCCATAGTGCAATGTAATAAACTGATTGTCTCCATAGTGCAATGTGGTAAACTGATCATCTCCATAGACAACCATAATTTCAGTCATCCTACATAGTGATATGTAGACTTGGTTTCATCTACTGTGCCTACATAAATATAGTCATAAACTACTGGAACTACATTGAGCAATATAGACTTACTATGATGCTATAGAGCACTACATAGTATGTTGTTGTGCTATGGTGTCTATGGTGTCTACAGAATTAAGCGGTGTCTACGGACCGGACCGGTTTTTCCTGATGCTGGGCATAGAGTAGCAAACCTGGCTGTGATGACAAATGACATTGAAGAGAGAGTGCAAGTGTGAAGGAGGAAGATAAAAGGAAAAGAGTGGCAGCAGTTGGAGGAGGGGGATGAAGATGAAGGAAGGAGGACACAAGGGAGGGAAATGGTGCAGCTACAAGTCACAGTAGATATCAAAAAATGGCATGAGTGTTTAAATTACAACTGTACATGCTGTACAGCCCATACAAGTACAGTATCATATGGCATCAGACCATACTGCCTACTGTACCATCAGCTGATAACACAAATCCCTGATGGTACAGGTACATGTACCATGGTTGTCATATGGCACCATACAACTGTTGATGTATGGCACAGTGTGCAGCCCTAAACCGTAAGTCTTGACTCTCAGCAAAACTGTCACTACTCAAAGTGACTAGAATTACTATATTAGGTCATTTCTAGTACACTCTAGTTCATTCTAGGTGTTTCTAGTAGGATGTAGTTTTCCTGATGGACATCTGGACAGTCTACTCAAACTGTGCTGACCAGTTGACACCCAAGTGTCTAATGGCATCACAATCACCACATCTCTGGAGCCTCACACTGCACTCCTGACATTCAACTTCTTTCCCATCCCTGGTACTTACACTGAGGACGACCCTCTCTCCAAACAAGAGAACCTTCCCCCCATTCCACATGACTTCTTTGATCCTCCTGACTGTGCAGAATACATCTTTCACCCCCACCAATTCCAAGTTTTTCACATCTGGAACAACAACCTCAAACAGCTGGTGCCCTTTGGAGGAAATAGGACAACGTGATGGCCTTTCTTTCATCCCTACCATAGGCCAAGTACTTCTCAGTCTTGGGTCATTGCCACCTGTGTCGTCACGTTGAACGCATCGCCCGCTGACCTCCGTTGACCCCACGTTTGGTGCTTGCCATTTCTTGATCCTGCTGCTACGACGACCCTACCTTCGGGCTGTGCCACGACGCCTCATCAACACTCTGATGTGAAGGCGGTAATGATGATCACGACGGGTGATCCTTTGTAGTGCGGTGCGAAGGCAGTCTGGACGGGGGAACTTGCGAAGGGGGTGTATAAAGGCTCCTTACTAAAAACTCTGGTCGGAATAACTTCGCCCCACGGCTCTCAGGTACCGGTTACCGACGAATTCCCCTTCCAAGTTTCTACTACGCCACCCTCCTCGACGACCTTTGCACGACTTCCGCATCGGATTCACGATCCCACCCCATAACGATGCGCAGTTCCGCTGTTCTTCTTTGCATTTTCTGCCTTGTCGTCCACGTCGCTCCGTCGTTCGCGATGCCTTCTGTGATGTACGCCTTACCTCTTCGAGTTCTGACGCCTCTCTGATGTCGAATTTTCCTTGCAGATCAAAGCGTACTGGCAGTCCCTTCATTGGAAAACCCGGCGGATTAAACGTGGATGAAAACACCCTAAATGGTCACTCATCCTTATCCAGATCCCTTCGGGAGGGAGGCCAAACCGGAAAAGTGAGAGAAAAAAAAACAACAGGAAAGGGCAAACCTCAAACCGAGCCTCAAGGTGGTAGGCAATAGATTTTAACGCTCCAAGTCAATGCTGTCCAGATGCACACTGCCGAAGGCCCTGCAGGCACAGGCCCTTGGCATCGTGGATGTTGCTGGTGCCGAAGACGACATAATAGACATGCACTTTCGCATACGTACGATAACTCTTACATTCACCATCCGTTCAGATCAGGTGTGAGTGTTGTCGCAACGTACACAGAGAGCGGCGTAGGTGGAAAGAGGATGAACAGAATGTGTGGCTAGTCAAAGGCATACAACAGAGCGGCCTATAGTTCTCCCATTACACTCTTGCCAAGATCTGATATACATGAAAAGTCAAAGCACGGAGTGAATGCAGCCAGCGATGACTGAGCGAGGAGTTGCTGGCACGCGGCGTTTAGAATTGCTGAGTGAAAGGTCACCGTACACCTCCCGTGGGTTGGGGTTGAAGTGCCTTGAACGAGATTGTCGGCCTCGCGCCCGCGGGCTGTCGTCGTTTCAGGCTCCATCGAGGGGCCCTCCGTCGCGCAGTAAAGAAAAGGGGGACGCCGTGAGCCAGTTATTCGCGTTCGGACGTGGCTGGACCGACGTTGAGAGCGAGGGCGGGGTACCCCCGTTGTTGACGTTACACACCGAGGTGAGAAAAGCGGAGTCGGGAGACGCGACCGTTGCTGCGACCGTTCGTCCTGGTGACACCCTATTGAGTGCTATGAGGCAGTGCACGCTGCTTTCTGTTGGCTCGCGAGAGGTGCGGTCGCCGACGCGTCAGGTATTAGGAACGGAAGAGGCTGGATGCGTTGAATGGGCCGAACCCGAGCCTTCATCGCGTGTTGTTGTTTTTGAGTGAGGATATGCCAGGCGTGATCGATTTTCGCGCGTGTATCGATGCGTTTGTCTTCTAGCTGCTGCGATGTCGAGGCCTTCTGTATTCAATGCGCCGATAACAGGTGCGAGAGATGACGCATGGGCTGAGCGGGAATCCAAGTACGGCGCAGTGTGGATGGTTGTCCTGGCATCTGTGGCGTTTCTTGAGGTGCTGGCGTCGCCTTTGCAGCAGCAGTGGCTTCAGCTCTTGAAAACGAGGCAGTCGCCTGGCCGATGAGGCTTGGTGGCGGAACGCGAAGCCGGGGTTGGCATGTGATCGAGAGAAGAGATGGAAACCGCCGTGGCGGCTTAAAATGTGGAGAAGGGGCAGGCCATAGACTGATGGGCGAGGGCTTGGGAGAGGAGCGTGGACCAGTGTGAAACCTAAGGTGATTGAGCTTCTTGGCTGCGAGTCCACGGTTGTGACATGCAACCTTCCTCATGTCGACGTCGAGTTCTACTCAACAAGGATTGGGATGACAGGGCGACGTGCGCCTAGGAAGATAAAACACTGCAGCGCGGGAATCGCATGGTAGAGAGGTGATGGGTGTGTTGGTTTCTGACTGTAAAGTTTCTTGAATGAGCGTGAGGGTTGGAGGACGCGGTAGACGTTGTCGGGTTGGGGTGGGGGATGACAGGAACTCCTGTGCCTGAGGACAGAGAAGAGAGGACGCATCAGAAAGCCGAGAGAAGAGTAAATTCAGACTGCGCGCGCACATTCGCGCTCGCACCTGAAGTTGGTGGTTCCCCTGCTCCTTGCGTTCTGCGGCAAGTACGAACTAGGGTGTATGAATCAAAATTTCAGCCAGACCTTATACATTAATCCGGTGCCAGTGAGTGCCATCCGTTCTGATGTAACAAATGACGCACACCTGGCAAAAGTTCATATTACCCGGGCTCGATAAGCGACCGCGCTCAACGATGGTGTGTAGCCTAATGAGAAGAGATCCCGTTCAAGGGATTCGATACGGCGCTGGAGGTGCACACCTACTGGCCATACCGTTCGAATTGAATGGAACGAGGTATTTACAGTCGAGTTTAGCATCTGTTCCGTGAATCCACTACGACCAGACTTGGCTTATCCATTCATGGCCGGTAGTCGAAGTCAAGAAACTTATAGCAGTGTTCACAATGGAAGTGGCTGCGCATTTACGAGGAGGGGAAAAGACTGATGACCCCTGGAAATAGACATTTTGACATGAGATCAAATAGAATACGATTACAGTAACAATGATACGGCGTCGCGATTGCGATTGAAAATGAATCAACTCGCACACGGGGAACAACGATAACACGCTTGACCAGTGCGCTCGATGGAGGATTTTCCATCAATGCTGTCACGATGGACTTGAGGCCAGCTTCAAGTTGAGGCCCGCCAGCGTTGAGAGCGCCCCACAGTTTGGCCTTACCGCCTATAACAACACGGCACTTATCGGAGTCCGAGCCTCGTATAACGCATGCACTGGCAGCTTTGCTTTTGCATGATAGGGAACAGGCGTGCGCGGGCCTCTCCTCAGACGCGGATGTGAACTCGATATTCCTGAGAGAGATAATCGAGCCTTCAAGTTGGTGAAGGCAATCATCATGATGCGATTTATCGGGCTTTCCATGCCAACAATGGGAGTATTAAAGCCAATGTTTGCAATCCTGTCCAGCTTTACTCTCCCATTCGTTAGATACTGGTTACCAACGATCTTTACGCCACCCCTCTTCTTCGTATCACTACGAATCCACAATCCCACTCGTCGTAATGCGCAGTTCCTCCATTCTTTGCATTTTCTGCCTTGTGTTTGGCATCACCCCGTCGTTTGCAATGCCTTCTATGATGTACGCCTATCCATTCAAGTTCGGATGCCTCTCTGTTGTTGACTTTACCTTCAATCGCAGGTCAAAGAGGTCGCGGGACTCGGGGCTAGCATACACACCCCTAATAATGCTTCAGAGAGCGGTGGACAAAAAATCAGGTATACAAGATGCCATATATAGAGCCAGAAAAAACGGATCGAAAAGGCTGCAAAATCTCTTCAGATCGGGTTCTAAGGAGCCCTTAACTGAGAAGCCGGATCCCTTCCTGGGAGTGCCCCGAACCGAAAAGGACGTTTCTGACGCCAAGAAATACAGAAAGCTTTTCTAGAATATACGATAACTCGTATGTTGTAGAACGGGTATGAGTGGGGAGGGTGATGGAGAACGCGCCTTCGAGATGGACAGTCAGTTATCTCGTACGCCATGTTTTTTTTTCTGTTCGATCACTCACCTCGGAAGTTTCGCATTCGTACTGACCTATGTGCCAAAACTAGCTTGGTCATACAATATATTGTACTTAAACTACGGCCCCCTAAGAGCTAAAGAATCCTCTCGTTCTCTTTTCCACGTCCACGCGTGTCCCCTCTTCTGCAGCCGTCCCGAAAGGAAGAATAGGCAGAGTAGACAGAGACGAGGGTACAATCGTGTGGTTACTAAGGTGCATACAATAGAGCTGTCCATTCTCTCGTAACGACTCGACATTCAAGACTTTGCATACATGAGGTAGAGCAAAGGCGGTGAGGACGTACAGGGGATGAGACGCTGTGATAACTGGGTAAGGCGTTCGTAGTATGCAGGGTTCGGCATAGCTACGTGATTATTCTATGTGGAATGTCACCCTATACCTTCCGCGATATTGAAGTACCTTGAACTAGATTCGGCCGCCCACGTGTGGGCTGTCGTCATTGCTGGCTTGGTCGAGGGCCCTCCAGGCATGAAGAAGAGACAGTCGCGGTGGACCCGACTAACAGGCTCTGAGGTTGTTCGTGCCGGAAGGGGGTAGGTTGGCGTTGAAAGGGAGGGAGCGGGTACGCTCGTGACTGTCGTCATGCACTGAGGTGCGTCGAGGCGCGACGGCGGAGCTTGGAGGTGCGAGCGTCGATGCGACTGTCGTCCTGGTGACTTCTACCAGGGCTATGAGGTAGTGCGCGTTGCTTTAAGTTGACTCGCGAGAGGCGAGGTCGCCGACGAGTCGGTGTTTGGGGACGAATGAGGCTGGAAGCATTGGACGGGTTGGATGCATGTGCCAAGCGTAATCGATTTTCGTGCTTGTGTCGATGCCATTGTCTCCTAGCCGCGACGTCGAGGCCTTCTGTATTCAAGATGCTGGTAACAGGTGTGTGAGATGACGCATGGGCTGAACGGGAATCAAAGTGATGCGTAGTGTGGATGGTAGCCCTGGGATCTGCGGCGATCCTTGGGTGCTGGCGTGATCCTGGCAGTTGTAGCTTCGCCTCTTGACAGGAAACGTTCCCGTCGCGAATACGTGGCGTTCGAGGCGTTCTACGCGGTTGACAGGCATAATCTCGGCTGGGCGATGACGCATGGCAACTGGGGGTGGAGGCAGGGTTGCATAAAGGGTCGAGAAACGGCAAGTGCGGCGGCGGCTCAAGACATGAGAAAGTGAGCGTGGGCAGTATGAGAGGGATCACTAAGGTGAGGGCGCAGGCGGCGATGATGAAAACTTGAGGCATGGAATCAGGGAAAGTTTGGCAATCAAAGATTGATAATCAATTGCTGGCGAGGAACTGAGGGACGCGGGTGAAGGAAAACCATGGGGCAGTGAAGTAGGAGACGAGTGAAGGCACAAGCGAGGCGTCGTCTATGGAAGGAGGGATCCATTTCATGCAGCGAATAGAGGCACAGAGACAGCGGAAATTTCCGGTTGGGAAGCTGTGCCGGTGATGATTCGAGTGGGACAGATGAAGATTATTGCACTGTCGGTTGGGGTCATGGTTGGCGGGGTCGGGCAATCAAGAAGCAAAAACAAAAGCACAGACGCAGGTTCTAGAGCGCTGTTGGCGGTGTCCACTTGTAGCATCGTCTGTGCGAGCGTGCTAGAGTCGATGGGGAAAGGAGAGTTGGTGGCTGCAGGTCGGACAAGCGAGAGACAACCGCGGGCGAGGTGTCAACGAGGTGTCAATGGGGGGAACGCCGCGATGCAACGCAGGCGTCTCGGCCGCTGTCGCATCTCTGTCCGGCGTCGTTGTTTGGGGCCCGGAAAAGGTAGTGTGTAGTGTGGTGTCTACGAGGAGATTAGGAAGCGGAGACTAGGCAGACAAGATACTGGGAGGTAGGGAGTGGGCAAGACGGGCTGGGCAGACGTGTGATATGTGACCAGTGAGGGCGATGACATCCGTTCTTTCTTTTGCATCTGCTCTGGGTAGAGCGTTTCGGCGCTCTTCGCGATGCCTCCGATTTGTGTTGGGGATGACGTTTTTGAGTGGCGCATGATGAGAAGAATGTCGGCTCGTCCTCCTCGTCCTCGTCCAGCATGCGGGGATCTATTTCTGTCCCGAATTGAGGTTCCCATAATTGATAGACCCTCCAAGGAAAGATGGTGCTGCGTCAAACACTTCTGAGCGATCGTTGGTAGGATAACTGACCGGAGAGAGACGGGAAAACCCCGCGCGGTCCGCCCGCAGAGCAAACCGGACTCAAACGTCGGGTCAGTGAGACTTTGACATGCATCGCTTACGCCCATTGTCAAGAGGAGCATTCTTGAGACAATTATCATTATCTAGGTCATTGGCTTCATCTGTACCCTATGCAAAGCCGACAGCGCTCGCTTTGGACGCACCCACACCCTCAGAGGAGTCTGAGGCTTTCGCCTCCCGCGTTGCTGCAGTAGAGACTTTCTTTTCCCATCCACGTTTCTCAGGTCTCTTTCGACCATACACTGCGGCTGCTGTCGCCTCAAAGCAGGGTTCCCTACCCCCTTTACCTCTCCCCTCCACTCTACTCGCCGACAAGCTCTATGGTATTTTCGACAGTGCAGCCAAGGGAGGCAAGCCGGTGCATACGCTCGGCGCCATAGACCCCCTGCAGATGACCCAGATGGCGCGATGGCTTGAGGTCGTGTACGTTTCTGGGTGGGCGGCCAGCAGCCTGCTCACGACGGCGAACAACGAAGTGGGACCGGACCTTGGGTGGGTAACGGTTGAAGTGCTCATGCGGGGTGCTTCTGCGTTCACTTTTTTTCTTTCTAATTCGTGAATACATAGAGATTACCCATACACCACAGTTCCAAATCAAGTCCATCGTCTCTTCCGTGCGCAGCAGCTTCATGATAGAAAACATTATGACGCACGGCTGGAAGCATCGCCGCAGGAACGCGCCAAGATGCCCTACATCGATTATTTGAGGCCGATAATTGCAGATGGGGATACCGGGTGAGTACCAACTCGAGACACTGCCCAACCAGGATCTAACCCTACCCGAGGCATGGTGGCACATCCGCAGTTATGAAACTCGTAAAGCTCTTTGCAGAGTCTGTAGGGGCTGTTTTTTTGGGGTTTTTAGTACTCGTGTTCACCAGCTGGTTATGTGCAGGGAGCGTCAGCCATTCATCTCGAGGACCAACTCCACGGGGGAAAGAAGGTAACTCCGGTCGATCTGCCCCCCTGCCTACCGTCTTCCTTCTATGCTCACCGCCAAGCATAGTGTGGCCACCTGTCAGGGAAAGTTGTCGTGCCTACCAGCGCGCACATCTCGCGCCTCGTGGCATCTCGCTTCCAGCTGGATCTCCTTCAACACACGATGCTACTCATCGCACGAACGGACGCCGAGTCCGCGCGCCTCCTTTCATCCACAATCGACGCTCGCGATCACCCATACATCAGGGGTGTGCGGACGCGCATGCCGGATGGAGCACGCCGGCTCGCGCTTGCCGAGGTGCTCGATCGCGCGGAAGCAGAAGGGCAGAGCGGTGCAGAGATCGATGATCTCGAGGCAAAGTGGTTGTCCGGGGTCAAATTGACCACATTTGATGAAGGCAAGGCAGTCATTTAATTTTGGGTCTTCTTGCGCTAACGACGAGACTTTTATTTTGAACCAGCGGTCGAGCATGCGATTCAGGTATCGAGCAACGTGCCCTCGCGCCAGAAGGTGGTTGCTTTCGAGCGCTATCGGATAGCAGCTGCTGGGAAATCGAACGCTGAGGCACGGGACATTGCTGCGGATATCGTTGGTTCTCAAATTGACTGGGACTGGGATCGTGTGTCGTCGTCCTCCCTTGTTGTCCTTTTCCTTTTTGACATGGACTTGTGGACACGTGAACATAGTGCCGCGCACTCGCGAAGGATATTATCATACCACCGGTGGTATTGATGCAGCAGTGTCCAGAGCGGTGGCATTTGCGCCCTACGCGGATATGATCTGGCTCGAAACCAAAACGCCCGATCTGAAGCAGGCTCGATCGTTCGCGCGTCGCATTCGCGAGAAGTTCCCTGGTAAATGGCTTGTCTACAATCTCAGCCCGAGTTTCAACTGGAGCGCGCATGGATACTCAGGCTAGTCTCAACCCGGATTGTCCATTGTCAGATTGAAACGTACTGTACAGACGCTGATTTAAAGCGCTTCATTTGGGACCTCGCCGAGGAGGGTTTCGTACTGCAGCTGGTCTCACTAGCTGGCCTGCATAGCAATGCCGTCGGTTTCGGTGCGTTCACTGCCTACTTTGTGAGTTCGATCGCTCGCTGACCCCTAACGGCTTCGGCGTAAAGCGGAGCTTGCTGAACAATTCAACTCGGGTGGCATGCTTGCTTATGTGGATACGGTCCAGCGAAAAGAGAAAGAGAGTGGCTGCGACGTCCTTACACATCAAAAATGGTGCGTCCCTTGTTTTATTTCTGCCAATACATTTATCTTTTTCCTGATGTGTGCAGGAGTGGAGCGGACTACATCGATAGAATCTTGTCCACGCTGGCATCCGGATCATCGACTACATCTTCCCGGGGAAATGATTCAACCGAACGCTCGTTCTAGCTAGAATGTGTAGTGATCCCCTTATCAAAATTTTTTGAAAGCGTGTGTCATAGCCTTTTTTGGTACTAAGATCGTAAAGGGAAAGAACAGACGGAAATAAATAAAACACAGCATTCACGAACTTACCTTGCCTCGTAAACGGAGCCGCAAACCTACATTGAGTTTGGTCTTACATAAAAAGACAGATGGCAAGCTCTAGTTATTATCTGCGCCTGTAACCTTCGTACACGCTCCTGAAGTGGCAAGTTCGCAAGTGAGAGCGACATTGTGGAAGAAGAGGTAGCGACATACCTAATCGACAACCTCGTAAGAAGCAACCAGGGCACATGATGTCAGTCTCTTTGAGAGGGCCTGTGCCATTGGTGAGGATTCCAACAATCCAACCATCCCTGGTGAGGACGATGGACCCAGAGTCACCAGGATCAGAAAACTTGCTGTGCATCTTTTCATAGGGCAAGACAGCAATCTCAATGAAGGTGTGCTCAATGCCATAGTCAGTGTAGGTGTGGGTGAAGGACTCAGGACCATTGGTGCAACCAACAGTGGTCCCGTGGTCAACCCATTCTTCATGACAAGCAGGCACTTCTCACTGTGGAAATTGAGGTGCTGAGGGTCACAGATCTCATTGTCCTGGACAATGCCATAGGCCTGGAGGAGACCATCAGGGGGGTACTAGTAATCCGATTGATCAACAGGTTGGGGGAACATTGTGTTGCCAAAGTTGGCAATTGAGAGGTTACCACCTGTGGAGGAAAGAAAAGTAATTGTCAGCTCTAGAAGATGGGAGATGGAAAACACAACAAAAGATGAAGATGAGAGGTGGAAGAAGAGATGGAGACAAAGATGAACCAATGTAAACCTTGTTTCCCTTAAACGTAGATTGGTCGACTTTTAAGGGAAACAATGTTTACATTGGATTGGTACATTGACCAATTCTGGTACATGCAGCTCAATCAGGGACCAATCATTGGTGAAATCATGGGGCTCAACTAATTCCTCAATCTTCTCAGAGTGACGTATGAAGCCAAGGATGTGCTGGTTAAGGGTGGTATGGTGCTTGGTGACCTCATGTGGATCACATTCACCTCAATTGATCTTCCTCTTTGCCTTCACCACCAACTCCAAGTGCTCATTGAGCCTTTTGGTGGTCCTCCTGTTCTCTCCCTCATTGGACTTCCCCAGCCTGCCAAGCATGGCATTCCAGGCATCAACAGATTGGAGGAGGTCATCGATGGTGCCCATCATGGCCTTGATGGCATTGTTGTAGCCCTTGTTGCCAAGTGCAATGATGTCCTCTCGATCCTGGCTTTCCTTCCCACATGTCATGCCCGTGTTGGAGTAGAGAGGACAGGCAACATGGGCGCAGGTCAGGATGGTGGTGCACTTGTTGCATTTTGCTAAGGCAGAAGTAGAGAGTGGCTGTGCCCTTGAAGTGAGGGTACTTGAGGGGCATGATGGAGAGCGGTGCTGAAGGGCTTTCCCAGTTCAGGGATGTTATCAAGGAGGGGGTCCAACAAGAGGAGCTTAGGGCTGGTAGAAACAGAACATGTGACTACCAACTCAACAAAGGACACCTCAATGGCAGGGAAGCCAGCCTCAGTGAGGATCTTCTTGATGACATTGGCAGCAGCAATGGCAGTGCCATAGACAAGGGAGTGGGGCTGCACACTGATGGAGAGGTTGAGAGAAGGGCTTGGCCTCCCCAGTGTTGGCAGTTGCATCTTTTGTGGTGGGTTGAATTACTATAAAAGGTGATTCTGTTGGCTTAAATGACACCAAATTATTTTCTCAATCATTTATTCAATCACTTATTTATTAGGTATCAGACAAATACAATGATACAAAAAATGTTTTCTATTGTGTGTAGAGGGAACAGCAGCAGATGAGGCTGCTAGAATATGTTGGAAATTTGGGAGGGTGATTATAATGGATTTTATTGCATTATATTATTTCAAGACCTGGTGCAAGGGAGGCAGTGGCATTGAAGGAAGGAGGTTTGAGATGATGGTTCTGGGCACACATGTGCACATTCACAGCATGACAGCAGATATTGCATTGGGCTTGGCATGCTTGCCCAATCATTCACCCCTGGCAATGGTTGGGAAATCAACTTATGTGAATGGCAAAACTGTAACATTTTGAATAACAAAATTTGTAGCAAACAATTTGTGAAATTTCATTTTAGATTTTGTTACAATAGATTCCTGTTACAAAATGATGAAATATGTAAATAGTATTGACAAAATTTTAGAACATACATTATGTTACCAAAATTGTAAATTATTTTAAGATTTTGTGTGAAACAAATTGTGAAAATTTTGAAACTGCAAAATTTAGGTTTATGCTAGGTGAAAAATACTTTTGTGACTGACAAAAATTTGAATAACCAAAGTCAATGTTATGTTACAAAATTTCAGGGGAAATTTAGTTTATATTTGCTATATAGAATCCTTGTGACAAAATGATGAAACAAGATTATGAAAATTGTTGCCAAGGGAGGTTTGTAAGCTTTGTGGGCAAACCATGCCAATGGTACAGGAAGGAGTTTGTCATACCATTATTAATCATTTTGCAACAGAATTTTATATAACAAAATATAAACCAAACTTTAAGATTTTTCCTCTGAAAATTTGTAACATAACATTGACTTTTATTATTCAAAAATGTTACACTTTTGTCAGTCACAGAAGGGTATTTTCCACCCAGCATAAACCCAAATTTTGCAGTTTCAATTTTTTCACAATTTTGTTTCACACAAAATCTTGAAAATAATAATTTACAATTTTTGTAACAAAATCTAAAATGAAATTTCACAAATTGTTTGCTACAAATTTGTATCAAAATAATAAATTTTGTTGTTACAGTTTTGTCATTCACATAAGTTGATTTCACAACCAGTGGGGGGTGATGGATGTCCATTTTATGCCAACTGAGTCGAGGCACTGGCATACTTGTTGGTAAGGTGGGTCACCTTGGGAATGTCATTTTCGTGACCATCCTGGAGGAGAATGTCAGTTGATATGTTACACTCACGACCTTACGAAGCACTCCACCACTAATGTATCTCTCATCTCATCTTTGCACCGCATTCCTTTCATTGCGTGCTCAAATGGGGCCTTACTCGCTATCTGCGCTCTGCTGGCCACTCCACAGCTCCTATATTCTCGCGTATAAAAGTGCGTATTTTCTCTTCTCCGGGACCTCATCAGTCGCCTTCCAGTGACCTCCATCCTACCGACACCCTCACAACGATGCTCTACACTACTTTTGTCCTTGCACTTCTCCTTGCGCCCTTTTCTCGTGCCCTGCCTCAGGTATCGCCCGCAGAGGCGGCCACGGCCACGACCACGTCTGCGTCGTCGTGGAGCGATCCCTCCTCAGACTCTTGGTCTCCCACACCGCCGCCGACGACGACGACGACGATGATCACAACCCCAGACTGGTCGCCAAAGCCGCACGAGCCCGAGCCGAACGCGAACGCGCCAGCGCCGTCGCCGCTGCGCGCCACGTTCGACGCCGCGTTCGACGGCCCGAGCCTGTCGCTCGACAACGTCGCGTGCTCGAACGGGCCGAACGGCCTCCTCTCGCGCTTCCCGACCCTCGGCGACGTGCCCTCGTTCCCCTTCGTCGGCGGCGCGTTCGACGTCGCGTGGAACTCGCCCAACTGCGGCGCCTGCTGGAACGTGACCAACCCGGCGACGGGCGTGTGGATCGCCCTCACCGCCGTCGATACCTCCGGCGCGGGATTCAACATCGCGGAGGAGGTCTTCAAGAAGTTGAGCGGTGGGCAGGTGGACCAGGGCGTGCTTGACGTCGTAGCTAGCAAAGTCTCGCCTTCTGTCTGTGGATTGTAAAAAAAAACCCCGCCCAGTGTCTTCATCTATTTCCTGATGCATCTGCATATCACTTGGATATATCTCTCCATATCTGTAACTTGTGTGCACTACTTTTTTAATATCAATTATGACCTTGCGTTATTCTTATCAAATTGGTTGCGTTGACGGACGTTTAGCCGAACTAGTGTAATTATTACCCACAAGAATTTTGTTGGTATTTTCCCCCAGCACGTGTACGGCAGGATAGCGCGTGAAAGATAAATGTTCCTAACGTACAACTTTGTCACTATAAAATGGTATATACCGAATTAAACTAAATTCAAAGATAAAACATAGTCAATCCGGCTAACATGTAGTATATATACGATATTGTATCACAAACGGCGATCATGCTCCAGGTGGGGGAGGCATTGGGCCGATGGTTTTACCCGTCCTTTCGTCTGGCGACGGTCGTGAATGTGTCGGGGCACGACCCAGCCGCGTGCGCGTACTTGTAGGCGAGACGCGCGAAGGATCGAAGGATGACGACGTAGGCGTTGCATGACCTCCACCACCCATGAGCGTACTAGGACGCGCCACGGAGTCGGCGCGTGATCGTCTGCTCCGCATCGCAAGCTGTTCTGATGATGGCAGTGGACTATCCGTGCGTCTAGACTTGAGTATGGACTTTGGCGCGCCGACCTTCTCCCTCTCAGTCGCAGATGTCGCGGATGCTGGTGGAGGCGGCGTCGGCGGCGCGACGTCCACATCGGTGAGCGAGGCGGTGGAGATCATGCGAGCAGTTTGCGAGGCCGTACGAGGCCGGTACGTGGTGTTAGGTGATAATACATGAACGGGGTAAGGTGACTCTTGATTAAACAACATCGAGTTAATTGACGGGGTGCTGTGAGAATGTTGTATCTGAGCCGTCAATAGCGATGGGGTATCATAGTACAGTGTCTTTGGAGGAGGACGCTCAGAAGGTGAGGTTAGACTTGTGACTGATTCTCGGGATACAGTACACGGTTCGGGTGTTAAGGATTGAGGAGTTGATGTGCTCGATAAACTTGGGACAGGGGGCGGCAGTTCGGTAGATGCGTACTCCGTTCCAGGTTGTGAAGCAGGGGTACTCCCCGTCCCCGAGCTAAAGGAGATCGAGGCCTTTCGACCCCTCTTCCACAGCGATTTGATACTTTTGACGGCATAAAGCGAGACACTGGCCCGGTTGTTCTTGCCCTCTTCTGTTGAGTCAAGCGAGAAACGGCTAGACGGAGGTCTTGATTCGGCGTCTACGTGGCCAGTAAGACTGACTTTATGACTAAGCGAGCTTCGAGAAGAACGTTGCTCAGGTGGTATATCGAAAGTGGAGCCCTTGGGTTTAGGGGGACGAAGTGGCGACGTCGGCGGAAATTGTGAAGAGGGGTATCTCCCGAAAGGGTCGGGGGACAGAGGAATGATAGGAGATGCTGCTGGCTTCCGTGATAAAGGAGAGTCGATTTCTGGGTATGCCGTGGATTCATATGATGCGGTGTGTGATGCGGTGTCCTGTATGGAAAATGCTTTCTTGTACGGAGACGGAGACGCTGGCACGGGACTCGAACCGCCGTTGAGAGAAAGTTTGGGTAGCACGAGAAAATTATCGGATTCGGGATCCAAAGTAGAGTTCGTCTTGACATGTTGCTGACTTGGCGAGTTTGGCACTGTAAGGGATACGGTGCTCGGTCTATTGGGAAGTCTATGAACACCAATGAGCGGAGAAACCTGGAAAAGAGGGGAGTAATCACTCGTTGCTGCCTTGTTCTGTTGGACCATGGACTGATGCATTGGAAGGGAAAGAGACCGAGTTTGCTGATGCAGGAGTCGGCCCATGGACCAATGGGGGTGGGGGTGGCCTTGTTTCAATCTGCAGACCACGCGGAGAGAACCGAACCAAAGTCTTTATGCACATGTCAGTTGGCGGAATTCATTGGACACTGAAGGGTTATCGACACCTTTTCAATTTCATCTAGTTTGGCTTTGAATACATACTGGCTTCGCCGTCGATCGTTTGGGTCGCTCTCGTCAAACTAAGTTACAATAGTCAGCATTAGCACAACAACACAACGAGGTGACATAAGCGACCGACCTCTCCCGAGTCTTCAAAATCTAATCCCAAATCTAGGTCGTCGTCAAAGACTGTACCGGTGCGTTTAGCTCCATCAGAAGGCGTCGGTACCCTAGAGCGTAAGTAGGGTAGTCGTGAAGAAGAACTGTCTGATGCAGGTAAGGGGCTGGGCTCCGCATAAATAGTCGTGCCCAAAGTGTAGGGGATGAGTGTGAGTGGTGGCGGGGGACCCTTCTTGGAAGCGCCGTTTGTCACGACGGGGAGCACATTGGCATCCGGCGGAGAGGAAGGGATATTTAAAGAGAGCTTTGGTCGTTCCTGGGATTCCCGCATGACATGAAGCACTTCCTCGTTGTTGCTGTTCGCCGAATTGTCCTCGGTCTCCGATTCTTCGGCAAATGGGACACTAGCACTGGTGGGATTAGGATCATCTACACTAGGAGGCGACTCTGTGAGGCGTGGATGGCCCATTTCGTAACAGTCACCTCCTTCGTCAGTTGAAAGAAGAAATCGTGGAATTGCTTGTCGATCTACAAGCCTCAACGGCAAGGGCGCAACCTTCGGAGCATCTGCTTCGCTATCGCCTTGCGTAAGATACTCTGTCATGGGCGACGAGCCGGAATCACTTCCAGCGCGAGCACGCTCTTCCCGCTTTTGGTGGTTGAGCTTCCGGCTGCGAATCCAAGGTCCATACCATGCCGCCTTTCGCTTGTCGATGTCGAATTCAATTTTGGCAAGGATTGGGATGACAGAAGATGAGATGAGTCCGGGGAGGTCAAGTATTGCAGCGTGAGAATGGGAGGGTAAAGAGGTGTCAAGTGTGTTAGTCTCTGACTGTGAAGTTTCTGAACGAGTGGGAGGGTTGGAGGACGCGGTAGACCCGGTGGGGGTGTGAGGGGGTGGAAAAGATTGAGGTGTGACACGGCCAGGGGAGATCAGAGGTCGAAGTGAGTTGGAGGATGATGGGAAATCCTGGGGCTGAGGCAAGAGAGGAGAGGGAGGCCCCAGGTAGCTCAAACCGAGACCAGAAGGGGTATTGGGGGTCGTTACGCGAGAGTAGGTTTCGGCCTCAAACTTGGCCACTCTCGTCCAGAGGTGTTTCCAGATATCCTCTGAGAGTCTTGGACCTGGTTCGACCGGTGCGGTGAAATTTGCCTCCGGGTTGGGACTTTGTGCCGAAGAAACAAGGTAAAGAATCATGCCTGCGGTACTCGGGAGAGCGTACTCCTTGGCAATGGCCCATAGTTGAGTCTGTAGGGTGGGGAACAATGGCACAAGAGTACCACGCTCGAACTGGGGGTGGTACCCGGAGGCAGATGGAGGGGGAGGCGTGAGCTGAAAGCTCTCGGAAGAGTTAAAATCGTGGGGAATATCCGGTGGTGGGACGATGTGGAGGAGAAACCTGGAATGGAAAAAAGGAACCGGGGAATGGGAAGCTAATTGAGATGTGGATGGAGCAGGAGAACGGCGTGCTTCTGGAGTGAGAGGCTTAGGAGACAAGATGGAGTCGTTGCTTCCTTGTGAAAGAGGGACAGGAGCCGAAATCCCGAGGGCATTGGCAAGCTTGGCGAGGCGATGCGGAGGTATCGGAGAGCGAGGACGAGGCCAAGGTGGGGCGGCGCCGTTTGGGGAAAGAAGGGCGTGATCGTCATCAGACGCGTCCTGGGGATATCTGGACGCGTCCTCTGAGATCATTTGAAGAGAAAGTGATTAGGCCAAGGGCGACGACGACCAATGGGTTCGTAGTAGCGTAGCGTGGTGCAGAACGCCCAGTCCGTGTGCACGTGGTTGTCATATCATCAAGGGGTCGTCCCTGTGAGGTTGGCACCACAGTATCTCACAGAGCAAATGTCTCGTTTTATTCGCTTAGATATATTATAAAAATGCAGCGAAAACAAAAACAAAAAAACAAACAAACAAACATCAAACCGGGGTCAGGGACACGGTCCATACCGAGAGCGAATGTTCTGATATATTGATATGAGTCCGATTACCACGCTGCGTGAGCTCGATTGCCGTTGGTTCGTTATCGGAGATGAGGGAATTTCTTTTCCATTCATTGCATTCGATGAACCGGAGATCAGCCGTTCCTGCCCGTGGTATCGCAGAACCCATCGCAGAGCACCTTTCCTTTCCTTTCGATGCGTCGAGATATCGATGGGTGGGTGGCGTTCCCGGCTGTCATCGTCCATGACACTCGCGTGATGGGAAGCGAGACATTTGGATCGGCACCGGTCTCTCACAGGCGCCTGATTTTTACCATATACAAGGCAATTTGGCCGACCTCGCTCCGCGTTCGCGCTCGGTAACGACAGAGAGAGGAAGAGTGTGTGTGAGAATGCGTGAGAAATAAAAAACATCGTTCGGTTTGGGAACGACGTAAAGGTCGGTCCAGAATCCCGCCGACCCCATCTCCTCTCCCTTTCGACTCGAGCCTGACCGACTCCATTTTCCTTCCTCTTCTCCCTTGCTACTTTTCTTCTCCTCTTCTCTCTTCTCCTGTTTTTCTTTTTCTTATAAACTCATATCACCGTACTCTCTCTCCTCTTTCACCTCATGGACCATCACGAAGGCCACAACAATGCCAACTTGCCTCATGGCACCCCATACGGCTTTTATCCGACCGAGCAGGAGGCGAATTTCGACATGGTCTACCCACAGCAAGGCATCAACACCTATCCAGTCGTGCCCCCCGCCCCTCCCCCGCGTGGGTATCTGCCTCTCCCGTTCATCCTCGTGTTCTCATTTCTAAAATAATATCCACTAACCTCCCCCCCCCCCCTTTCAGAACTCCAGCAGGCTTTTCAGATGCGGCCCATGAGCCTCATGGCAAACACGCATCATCCCCAGTATGACAGCGGCCACGAGTTTAGCTCGTCCCCGCCTGCCCAGAGTGCTGGCCTCATGATGGAAGCTGGCCCGCCTCCCTCCCCAGATATGTACGGCCCTCTCTCCCCCCCCATCTCCGGCTCCGATACCTCTGCCGAGGGAGCCTATCACTCTCGGAACAGCAGTACCTCGTCCTCCCGCGCCAACAGTCTCGTCCACAGAAATCCTTTACGTTATAATCCCACTCCCTCCCCATCTAGTTCATCTGGGCGTCGTAGAGGCAGATCCTTTGGCGATTCCGACGAGGACATGGGTGTTAACATCGCTGAGAGTATCGCATACACAAGGAAGGAGGCAACCCGTCGTCAACGCATCGAGGCAGAACAACGAAGGCGTGATGAACTCAGGGACGGCTATGCTCGTCTGAAGGATGTCCTCCCTGTGTCAAACCAAAAGAGCAGTAAGGTCTCCCTCCTCGAGAGAGGTATCATCTTTTTATTTCATACTTCAACCACGAATCGTGACTAATGTGTCCGCCACTTAGCAACCAACCACATCGTGCAGCTCGAGAAATTGAATCAGCAGTTGCAGAAAAAGATCCTGGGCTTGAACGCCGAGATTGCACGGCTACAGAATCTTAACGAGAAGATATCTCTCAATAATGCAAACACCCCTTCTCCGGGCGTGTCGATGGGTGTCGATAGCCGTCCCCTATCCCCCCCTCCAGAGGCCTCGAATCTCTCACAGCTCACCTCTGTCTCGGGACAAGAACCTCCCCGAGAGGATTCTCCCCCATCATCCGATGGTGACTTCTGATAGCCCATTTCTTTTTCGACCTTCTTCCCATCTATCATCCTTGCATTTCATCTTACGACCCATCAATTGTATTTTGTTTTCCATCTTTGCCATCTTTCAACCCTATTCCTTTTATTACCTGTCCCGGGGTTACGAGGGAGGTTGTGTTCTTGTCGTCCTGGATAGGATCTGGTCTGCAAAGCCACCGGGGTTTGGTCTGCGATGCCGTGCGTCGCATGACCCTCCGAGATCTCTTGACCAGAGTTCACGAGACCTGTGACTGGATGTTGCAGGCAGGGTTTTGGAAGGGCCATCCGAAGTCTAGAATGCGAAGGCAACCAGGTGACTTAACATCTGGTATTTCGTCGATCGGCCCTTCCATCATCTCGTACTCCAAAGGCATTCCCCTAGCGGATTTTGCCTCGACAACGGACCGTCCCCCTCTTACTGCTGTTGACCTAGCGCCCCGTCCACAATCCCCCGTCCTCCGTAGTGGCGGTGACTACCATTTCTTCCGTATCCATACCTATCCTCAATATCCCCATCCGTCCCTACCCTTGATCGTGTCATTGGCTATTACGATAATTCTTACGAAGGCTACGGACCATTTATGACTGTACGTACGACGCTCAACAAGCACATTACCAGTCAAGTTGTTGGGTATCTGGAAGTCGAAGGCCGCTCAGAGGTTTGAATTGCCCCTTTTTCACCTTTCTCAAAGCAATGCCTCAACAGTAGTATTACCGGCTGGCCTTGGTCGCGCTAGTGCGGCCAACGCCCTGGCACTTTCTTGACATCCTTCAAAGTGTTTTCTTGTATTTGCTGGCAATCAAATGAATAATGAAGTCCTCCATCATTTCGCGTTTCGCGACTAGTTCCAAAGAGGGATAATCGAGGCTGTTTACATCGACCCATCAAAAACACTAAGACGCTAATCCTGACGGCCCTTCCCTGTTTGGACTCCCCTGCCGTCCCACGTATCGATACGAACGCACGAGGAGTGGAGTTGAGGCCATGCGTTATGCTGCCCTCCTCGGGGTCATTCCGCGTATTCGCACAGCTTTACAACATGCGTTGAGCCCTCGATCCTGAGGGGCAGAGGGCGAGTGGGCCTTGCGCAGCGTGTCTTGGAAACCTCAGCCCTGGCCTGACAATCCCTGGCGCATCAGCAAAAACAAATGCGGTGCATGGTCCCCAGCACACCACCACCCTCCCCCACCCCTCCTCTCATAGCTAACGCGCGCCTGCCGTCAGAGGCCACGAGGCGCATGAGACACGAGGCCTCAAAGCATGAAAGATGAAGCATGGGCGGCGTCACAGACGCGCCGCGCTTGCCGCCGGTCAGGCCCGCACCAGCGTCAGTCGGCCAGACGTTTTTTTTGTTTTTTTTGGGGGGGTAGAAAATTGTGCGGTCCGGTGCGAGTGGTTGGGGTGGGCCCTTGGGTATGGGGAAGGGCGTGCGGGGGAGGCCGGTCATGGGGACAGGGCGCGGCGCGCGGCGAACGTAATACGTACGACAAGCTGGGGCATGAGTGTGTGTGTGTTAGCTGTGGTAATCGGTGGCGCTTACGCCCGGACCCGAGATGTGAAACCGATCCCTTGACGTTTGGACGCCGTCTGCTGTTCCTCCTTTTATTTATTTGTCCGTTTGGTCGATTGGGGTGGGGCAGCGTGGGGTTTGGCGAGCGGGGGAGAGTTTCGTTATGGGACGGAGCGCCCGCGGGTTTCGTTGAACGCTATCTGCTTAATGGTAAAAACGAAAATTGTCATAGGAATTGTCATAGGATAGCAGTAGCTGCAGAAGGGGGGAAGGACGACCGCAAACGGACTAGAAGTGAATTGTTTTCGAAAACGATAGGACTTCTTTCCGCCGGGGACCCTGAGGCGCAGTTGTATGAAGGGGCGAGGAGACGACTACTGATACGTTCCTTGAGCAGAGCGGGTGAAGGCTGGGGACGGTGGTTCGGGAGAAAGCGTCGTGGTGCTCCTCCTCTCCCTTTCGACGGAATATCCAATAGGTAGAGGGTTCCGTCCGTACCGGGCTCGATCTGCGACAAGCGATACCCTCGCATGATCGTTGGAGCGCAGAGCGCAAACAACGGCATATACACCAGGCGCAGGTAAGCGTGACATCGCGGAGCTGTCGGGCGTATGGGGCCCGACTTGTTTGCCTGGCCCCGCAGCAAGGAGACAGACGCCTTGGAAATATCGAGCCGGTCTCATCCATCGTTCACAAAAAAGCAATACAAAAAGGTACTAGAGCGGCAAAGGAGAGGCGTCGGAAACTTGGGATGGAAGGGAAGATCACGATGTTGATTCCGGACATATGTGGGAGGAGGGGCAAGAGACCACCCAGAACATGGTGACTCAGGGTGGTGACGCGCGAAAAGAATACCGAGGCCGAGGGGTGCGAAGGCGAAGGGAATGGAACGATTCGCCGGTCCTAGTTGTCCAGAAGCATGTGAAGCCAGAGGGGTGGTGACGAACGAACCCCGGGAAAGGGTGATCAAGACCCGAGACTGCTGCCGGACGAGTCCAGAGCGAGGGGTGGCCGAGAGTGTGAAAACGAGCGTTGGGGAGATAGTGCCCATGAATGGGTAGTGAATCCTACTTCCCTTCCAACGTGCCGCAGGAATCCATTTTACGCGTGCAAAGTACCGAGATGTGAACGCCTTCAGGAAGAATGCGGTCATTATTGACACGGCACCACACAACCCCGCTAGATCACTCGCAAAATGAAGATCCGACGACGGGCGTGGGCGGTCGTGGATCATCATGACATGCATGTGCAGGGTCGTTGGTCGACATTGTCGGAGAGCAGTGCAACCGGCAGAACGCTCATAGCGTAGACACGGAGACTTGAGTCAGCAGGTGGTGTATACGACAATGACCAACTGGAGGCATTTTGCACAGGCAACTAAATTAAAGCTGGCCGTTGCTAATCGAGGAGGAGATCGCGTGCTTGATTGGAAGTCTGAGTAGGCGTTAAACGGCGGGCGTTTCTTTTTTTTTTCTGTTGTCGGTTTTTTTTTCTCAGAGAAAATGCCACATGTTGTGAAGAGTTCGGCCGTAGGGTGTTTCTGGACGAAAAAAAAGGGTTTCACGAGAACGAGAAGCGCACATTTCAGGACGGCGGCCGAGAACCGAGAATCATGCATTCCGGCGCATCCCAATCTCTTGGCGTCGGCGCTTATCCTATCCATCCGATTATTTTTTAATTATTATAATTTTCAACTGTGACGGCATTGAGGGTAACCCTTACCTTTCCGGGTTTCCGTAGCGCACCCCGCACCCCACTTCCCTAGCCTCTGGCCTCCTGGCCGCCCAAGTATCCTACACGATCCAACTAACTGACGAACAAGGCCTGCAGCTCGATAAACTACCCACTCTCCTTTTACGCGATACCCCTACGTCTGACTCGCTATGTGGTAAGCTGATCTACCCTTTTTTGTCATGCTTGATCTTAGTCCTGCCGCGGTAGGTGCGACAATTGCTTGCTGATCTTCCCACTCGTTCGTATGCGATACACGATGCGCGATCTTCTGATGCTAAATGGTGACCGCAGCGTGCTGGAGGTATTTTATGGGCGACCATCATCTTCGTGAGTCTCCTTTTCTGACCACACGTTCAGCCTCGAGCCTGATCGATGGGTGTATCATCATCCTACAGCTGTACAGTTTCATCGGCGGGATATTCCTCTTCAAATATGGCCCGTTCATATTCTTTGTCTACCCAGAATGGTACGGCATTGTCTTGGCGTGGTGACATCATTCGCTGAGCTGCAGTGTGGTACGTAGGGAAATCTATGGTGGAATTGCCATGCTTGTTGCTGCCACCGCTGCGCTAAACGCCCTTGCTCTCGCCAATGTTAGCGCTCCATCCGTTCACGGGATCGTGAAGTGCTGATCGCAATTTCATACCTATCACAGCGGTCATACATATGGTCTCGAGCTTGCACCACTATGTGGCCGTTTGTGATTGTCATTTCCGCCGTTCGTGACATTGTCATGATCGTGGAACTTCAGAGGGGGTAAAGCGCTCAATTCTCCGATAACCTGGCAGCGCTCAGTGGACCCTTTGGCATGTGACAGGAAAGACAAGATATTATGGGAATGTGCGAACGGTGGTCAACTGTGGACACCATCAGCAGCCGCCGGGTACGGGAGCGGGAACCTCCCCTCTGTATTCTGCACAACGGGTTTTTCCAGTTTGAACGCGGCATTCATCGTGTGCCTGCTGGCGGACCTCGTGTTCCAGGTTTGTTCCGGATAGTGATTAGCGTGGTGGGTACACGTGTATCTGAACAGTCCCGGTAGACGTATATGCTATTCATGTCCTGGCGCTACCCGACGAGGCTGGAGCACTACGACAGCTTGAAGTACCCGAGAGCTTGATCTGGTAAGGCAGTCCTTTTCGCCTTTTTTCTTTCTTTTCCTCATCTGATTGTCTCTGACGGGGTTTATCAGCTTTGTTCAGATTAGGGTTATCGCACCCGGTTGAGGCACAGAATGTTCTTTTGTGAAAGCTTTGGCCGGTTGACGGACATTGTCTCTCGTTTTGACTGCGAAATGTTACGGTTCACGACTCTTTACGACTTACGACCTTGCTACGATATACGACCTGTTACGTTGTTTCGGTTGGTACCATCCTGTGAAGATTATTTCCGTTTTGCGCCAAATAAGGTGAAGTCTGTGGACTCCTCCATTTCTTTGGCGGATTGACGTGATGATTAAGAAGACCCGAGCTGGCCTAGCGCTCAGGCTTGATTTGGCGGGGTCAAGCTCTGTAGGGATAAAAGAACAGTGAAGCTCGGGGAAATGCCGGTCGCATCGCCGCGCATATAAGTGGATAAAGGGGTGAGATGAAAACCTCGCCTGTCTGATCGGAAGAGCTGAGAAAAAAAGAGCCGAGAAATGGAAAAGGGATAGATGATTAAAACAACGTGGGGGAACAGCCTCATGCAAGTAGGGTTCGTGGGGGAAACGGGAAGATAGGGGTGAACAAGGGTGGTGGATAGGACACTTGGAGTGCTGCAAGGGGGTTTGAACAGTCGACGATAGGAAGAGAGAGGAGAGGGACAAGGGAAGGGAACGGGATCTCGATCTGTGCCAAGTGCGAGTGCAAGTGTGACGGGGGAGAAAAGGTGGGGACGGATATGCCTTTATTGGAGAATCGGCAGATCGCGCCGAGTGTTGAGAAGTGATTAGGGGTATAAGACTCTTGTCGATTTGGGCCTGAACGATCTCCCCAACAGCTCTCCCTGTACCCTTTCTTCCCCTCCTCTCTCTCTCTCTCTCCCTCCCCCTCTCTCGATCGCCCGCTTCTCGTCCTCTTTGCGTCGCATCTCATCTGTACAACATCGCATCGTCACCCGTCACATATTTCACTTGTTTGTTGTACTATCCGGTTCGTCCCTTCTCTTCCTTGTCACAGCCGACAACAATAATCATCTTTATTTCCATAGCATCCAGGCTTTTATTTTCCCTTCATTTATTAGTCGCCATCTTCACGACCACTTTTCCATCAATCCACCCCCCTGCTTCATCCCACCTCAATCACAATGGAAGGCCCCCTCGAGCAAGTCCTTGAGCACCCTAAGAGCCCCGATTTCATTGACGCTGCCACCTCTGGTTTCACCTATGACACTCTCGCTGGCCTCGATTATCTTCAGTACCCACACACCGAAGCGTTTGGTATGCCCTCCATTAACCGTACGTCTTGGTCGCTTTCTTACATCTTAATTCGCATCCATTTATCGCAATCATACCTATTCATTAGCCTCTCCCCGTCTTGGCTTCCCAAGTCTGAACCTTGCTGCTCCTATGGCCGAGTACACCTACGGTAGCTCGTACACGACTAGCTCCCCTGGTCGTCCCTACACTCCTCCCCCTCATGGTGTTTTCCCAGCTGCCCTGATGTCCCTCAGCGCAGGCGAGATGTCCTCGGACAGCACCTCTGGCCGCACCAGTCGCGGCTCCGGTTCCCACTCGCCTAACCTCTCGTCTGTGCCCCGCTCCGTGCGCTACAACCCGATCGTCCCTTCCGTAGCACGCTCGGGTCGTGACCGCAAGCGCCGTTCGAGCAAGCATGATGACTTCTCTGACGACGATGACGACTTTGCCCCCGCCAGTGCCCCTACTGCCTCGAACGAGGTGTAAGTCCTTATCCAGCCGTAAAAATTTCCACCATTACTCACACGTCTATCGCAGCCGCCGCGAGGAAATCCGTCGTCAACGTATCGAGTCAGAGCAAAGGAGACGCGATGAGCTCAGGGATGGTTATCGCCGCCTTAAGGATGCCCTTCCCGTGTCCAACCAGAAGTCCAGCAAGGTTTCTCTCTTGGACCGCGCTACCACTCACATCAAGTACTTGGAGATGACCCAACAGCAACTCCAGACAAGGCTACAGCAAGCAGAGAACGAGACTGCCCGCCTTCGCCAGTGAGTTCACTTGAATCGCTATATCACCGGTCTAAATATCTCGTTAAAGGGTCAATGAGGCGTTAATGCTGGGCACTGCCGAGCAACGTCATGCCGCCGCCGCCGCCGCCGTGGCCGCCGTCCAGCAATCGTCTTTCTGATTGTCGTCTGCCCTGTCAAACCCTCCTGGAATCCCTTCTCCCCCCCCCCCCCCCCTCCTCCCGCCTGTGGTCTTACGAAAAGCGGATTGCCCTTCCGCATAACGTTATGATGATCGATGATACTTGGATACCTGCCCGGATTGCAGGCTGATGCTTTCTTATTACGCATGGACAACTATCGCACACTATCTTTTTATTTTCTGCATATTCCCCTTCATCAGACCCCCGACATCTCCATTGGTCTCTCGCTTCTGGGAACGGCCTGACTGGGCGTGCTTCGGCGATGCACAGTCCATTCTTTCTGTCTAGAGGTCGTCAGATCCATACGGCCGAGCCGTTGGTTCTGCTATTTCACCTTGTCCGCCCCGTAAAGTGGTTGACCCGCGGTCGACCGCTGGTGGCCGACGATATCGCGTTATCCGAAAACGATGAAGAGTTCCAAGAAGGCGATTACTCTCAATCGGTCCGATGGGAGAGATGGCAAGGCACTGACGCAAGACCGCGCACCTTAGGAGGCTTGAGGCAGCTCGCTTACTTCGTGAGCAACGCGGAGCTTCGCCCCAAGGACCGGCTCATCTTGTACTCCACTCGCTTCATACCTCTCTCTTGCCCCCGATCGATCCACTCGCCTGCACACCAAAGCTATCTCATTGGGCATAGCTTCACCACCATGTATGTGTGCGCCAATACATCGGCAACTTGGCATCTCCCGTTTTCCTCGGAACGCATTTACGACCTCAAGTGATTTTCCCACCCCAGTCATCCTCTGGCCCACGGCCACCCCCACCCTTGCGATGTCCACTTCCGTGCACTAACGATTATTATCAATTGATTTATGTCCTGTATGCCTAACACACAGCATCTTGGGCGCCCCCGACCAACACCGGCGCCGAGTTGTCTGTTACGCCTCCCCCCTACCTATACGCGCTATGAGCACGCGGCGCAACGGAACACGGTGTGGAACATTCGTTGCACATGGGTAAGGAGTGAGATGGCAATTGTGCTCTAGTTCATATGCGGTAGTGATGTCAGGCCCAAACTCCTTGCAGACCGCTTTCTGATCGTCTCGTTGGCCTCCCTCCTCTCTGCTGAAACGGATCGGTTACTCGTGCTTGTGCATCCTCGTCTCTACTGTGGCGTGGCTAGTCCCGCTCGTTGAGTCTTTGAGTTGATGCGCTTGCTTCGAGCGACCTTACCGGGGATGCGATAAGGTGGGGTGTCCGGTCGATTGTCGGTTCGGTGATTCGCACTCGCCAGTCGGGTTTGCCGAATTCACCGGCAATGCTCGGGTTTGTCGCTCGCGACTCACACTTGCTCACCAAGATAGCTACCCTCTTTACTTACCCATGTAGACATGACCCTCATTACGTACCCATACATCGTTATTCCGCGTGGTTGGTTGAATCATAGCGCTCTTTTGGTCCATATTACTGGATGCCACGCGTGAACGTTTCCCAGTAAGATTTAAGCATCTTCATTACGATGCCACAAACGAATCAAGATCAATTTGCCCAAAAGCTCCGTAATAACCCAAAATCCAGAAACTCCGATAGAAAATAATTTTCGCCGCTCATCCTCATGGCGTTGAATAGGGCGTGCCGAAATTTTTTTTTCCTTTGTCCAGATGGGTGAGGGTATTGGGTATTGTGGATGTCTGGACGAAAAGGCTCTGGTCCCGTGAAACTTGCAGAGCGCCTCATCTCCATCGTCCCTGGCAGCTGATGTGGACCCCGGAAGGACATTTCCTAGGAGATGGAAAAGGACAGATGGGATATCTGAAATACCCCTACGTCGGAACGGCATCCGACGGAGTCGTAAGCGCAGAGCTGTCGTACATAGATGGCTTAGTTCACTTTTAGTTTTCTCCCGTTCGACAGATTAGCAACAGCGGCATGCGCTCCCAACGCGGAGCTTTTTGTTCCTCGTTATCTGTCAGCTGATAGAAGACGCCTGGCGCCCTTGCGCCCTTCCTGTTTCCCGGCGCGGCGCTCAGGGCGACGGCGCGAGAGGCGGGGACACGAAAAGCGGGGGGTGGGGGGGGATGGAATCTTATCCCCCCGCCAGATCGTCGTGTTAATCCTTTCTGACGGCTGTATGTGCCACGTCTCGTATTTGGCAGATCCCCACACCCTTATCAACAAGCAAAACAAGGACTGGCAAGTAAGCGTAACGCTCTTTCCGCATTTCCTATCGTCTCGTACAATCGACCCCCAGGGCACTTAGTATTCGGCCTCCCGGTACTCATCATATCCGCGCCGCCGTTCCTCGTGGTGGTGGTGGCCGTGATGGTGGCCTTCATCACGGCCGTACAGATTGAGCCTGTCGAAACCAAAAGTATCCTCGCTGCGTTCTTCGCGCTCGTAGACCGCCGACCTTCCTCCGAAATCCAAGCCCTCGCGGTTTGACGCCCCCAAGGAATCGCCGCCATAGCGCGTGTGTTCATCAACTCGGTAACGCCCCTGACGTTCACGGTAGCCGCCATGGTCGGAACCGCTGTCGTTGTCGTGCTCGTCAACGGGTCGGTAAGCCTGGTAGCTTTGTTGATGCTCCTCATGTCGATGGGAGCGATATGGCTGCTCCTCCTGGTATCGTAACCCTTCAGAGAAGTCACCATGTCGATGGGGGTGGTGTGGCTGTTCTTCCTGATACCGTAGTCCTTCAGTGTAGTCATCCCGTCGTTCGAAGCGGCGTAGTTGGTCTTCCTGGTACCGTAACCCTTCGGAGTGATCATCATGTCCATGAGGGCGGTGTGGTTGGTGCTCCT
Organism: Russula earlei; assembly: GCA_025769875.1. Classification (NCBI taxonomy): domain Eukaryota; kingdom Fungi; phylum Basidiomycota; class Agaricomycetes; order Russulales; family Russulaceae; genus Russula; species Russula earlei. Next base: position 54,507 of record JAGFNK010000017.1, read on the forward strand.
GATACCGAAGCCTTTCAGAGTAGTCAGCAGGTCTACGGGTGCCGTATGGTTGGGCTGCCTGATACTGTTGTCCTTCAGAGTAATCGTCATATCTACGCCTCTCATCTGATCCATGGCGCAGCTCGTGGCCAGGGCTTCGCTGTTCGTAGGGGTGACGCTGTTCATAAGTCTCGGCCTGTCCATACGTTGGTCGGTATCCACCTTCGTATTGTGAGCGGTCGGAGGGTCGTTCGTATACGTCACCTCTGTTGTAAGACGGTTGTCTCGGATCGTCGTAGCCCCTCTGTTCTGCCCGAGTGTAGCTGTCCTGACTGGCGGCGTAGTAGGCAGCGGCAAGGGCTGTAGCAGCTGCTGTATTCCGCGGCTGAGGTTGCGGCCCGTCCCATACATTTCTCTCATAGCCAGTCTGGACTTGGGAAGAACCACCCCTAGAAGATATTTCGACATCTCTTGCGCCTGCGCCTGCGAAGAACACAGAGTTCCGGCGTTCGATCACCTGGTAGATATTAACGAATAACGAACCTCGTTTGTGGTCTGACGTCTCTTGTCTGTATTCCTCACCCCGTGAGGAAAGATAGGCAGATCTTGGAGGGGGTTGTTGAGGAGCGCCAGGCGTTTCGTCTTGACGTTTATTCCTTCCGGATCTCACACTTTCCTGGTATCAGGGTGCAAACCAAACTCAGGAAGGTTGATGGTTGATGTTTTGAATAAGGACTGACTTTGGTTAAGGCCTCAATGACGCCATCACGATCCGGGTGATCGTTGACCCAACGTTGCAAACTCCTGAACATCTCGTCTTGAATTTTGGAACGTCCAACATTGAAATACGGATGATGAAATGCTTCAAGCACCTGGTCAAGACAAGATAAGCCTTTGACAGCTGTGTGTTGGGGGTACTTGTGGTACCTCGCTTATGATCAGGTCAAGATTGGCTCGGTCGTCAGACCATGCCTGGACAACTATGTTGACGGTGTATTGCACCACAACTTGTGCCACCTTTCCAGCCTGTGAGAGCATTTCTGTCAGTCCATCTACGAGTATGCATAAGACATACAGGCTCGTTCAGGATCAACGCAAAGTGGTCCTATACAACACACGTCAGTATCATAGCCGGTCGGGAGATGGCCGTCATGAACGGACTTTGGACAACAGACTATGGGTGGGATCAGAAGCATGGGGATCGTTGAAAACCTCGTATTGGTCGGCAGAGTCAATGACGGCTTTGCTTGCGTCACCCAAGGTGGATGTAACCTCGGCTAACATTGGCTAAGAACCATCAAAACAATTGACGTTATTGCGGTCTGGTGTCACGCTCACCGTGAGCCATGGAGCCAGGATTGTGTATACATCTATGGGTCTAGTAAGCTTGTTTCCGAAGGCTGGACGTTACAGGAACTTACAAGTATCGAGTGATTCAGACAGACCATCAAGGAGCGACTCTAGTCCTGGGACCGAGTCTATCGTCTCCGATACGCTCCTGTAAATACCATCACGCCATTTCAGTAACGCCCAAAGTCGTTGCTGAACCTGTGGAGGCGCAATATTCTTCGGATCGAAATGATAAGCATTTGACGCGGCTTGCAACGATTCTGCTTGCTGCATCTGCGAGGAGCCTCCGGCATGTGGGACTTTTGACAGTATGCTTTTGAGCTTCAAGATCATGGGCTCCTTATCGGATTTTGACGCCTAGGATAGGATCAGGGAGTGGAATTGGAATCGGCCCCCATCTATACGCACAGCAGCCACTTTCTGCGTCAGGTCGGTGACCGATGTTTGGCTAAAGCGATCAGTTGCCTCGCCTAGGAGGGAATGAAGAAAGTCTGCCCCTCCGAATGTACCGGTAACGAGGGGCGGGGCGGGGCCGTTCGGGGTGTTGATTATTACTAATTCTGTCAGGAAGGTCCTTCTGAAGTCTGGCGCGCACAGGCTTACCTTGATCGCCAACATGACAAAACACCTGTCTGTAGCCCATCTTCCTGAGTGCAATCTCACACCAGTTGCTGTGAGCCAGCAAGTCCTCGAGTGTGTGCAAAGCGGTTCCAAGTAAGCGGTATGCCTCCCAGAGCTCCACACCTTCCCTCCCTCCTGCTCGTCGGCCATGCTCAATGCAACTCCGCAACGTACGACGGATGAACGCCGTTGAGGTATCCCAACCGTAGTTTTCTGTTGCCATGTAGTTCTGGCGAGACCGGCCGACCGGCAGTCTGAATCATCGAAATCAGCGAGCGACAGACAGACCTACTTTCATCCCGGTTCGGGGGTCGATTTCAAGTTCTCGAGGGTTGACTGGTGGTCGAAGCTTTGGATGAAAACGTCGGGCGTCGCCGCCCTCTTTTGCGGCATAACCTCTTGCGAAAACCATGAATCATAATCACACGTGCGTGGAATGTAGACAACTCACTTAGGATTATCGATATGTTCCTATCGACGTTTTTGAGTGAGGTCGCGAACATACAAGGTCTAGAAGAATTTCATACCACAGGTAGATATACTCCTAGCCTTTCAGGCGTGACTTCAAACTCGTCGGTTGCGAACCCGAAAGACTGATTGTTCACGATTTCTGTGAGGGTTCATAAAGAGATGCACGGATGCTCGCACCATGAAGCCCAAAACTGCGACAATAAGTACTAAAGTGTCCGATGACAGCTTGGATAGTCCGCCAATATCTAGTGCCTATCAGAGGGAGTCATTACTTGTGAGCACTCCAAGTAACTGCTGTCCGTACCTGGGAGTGATCTCGCAGCCAGTTTCCCTTCGCGAGTGATTTTACAGTCAATAACAATAAAGCCGCGCGAAAAGCAACCCACAAAATACACTTTCTTGACATCAGATTTGTCGAACTTGGAACCGCCGGCCCCACTGGCGAGCACTGAATGGGCCAATTGAAGTATTCCGCCACCTGTGGCGAGACTGCCGGCTGTTTTTGCGACTTCTGTCAAGATGTTCTCGATGTCTCCATGGCGGAAAGCTTTGTCTAATAAAGGGATCATCACTCAAGATCTAGACGTATCTAGGAGTCACGACAACCCACTATGGAGATAGGAAATATCTGGAATATCACCAGCTCCAAAGGCGCTTACTTGGAGTGGGAGAAGTGAAATTAACGTGATGAGAAAAAGAAGGTTCGATGTCGTTGAAGGCATTGGGTGAGCAGAGGGAGGGACTTGGTTGAATGATGGTGGCTGGACTGAATATAAGGAGCGGCGGCTTGGTTGATTCCGAAAACGGTAGATAGCACGGGCGATAACGTACGAGATACATGGATAACACGATACCGTCAACTCAACTTGGCTCTCTTTGTCGCCGGCTGCTGCTGCTGCTGCTGATCACTACCAGGCCTTTCACTCTCCCTCCGTTTCTTCATCCCCTGTTGTGCCCGCAGCTCCTTGATGCGATTTCCAAATGCAACAGCAATTTGACCCACTTCCGATTCTTCGCCATTGAAGTGAATGGCATTACGGATCATTAGGTCTATATCGGCTTCCCAACCTTCCGCGGTATCATACTTGTCTGCGTCTAACTTTTGCCGTATAGTCCTAAGGTCTCTTGCGTCCTTGCGAGGTATTATCTCGTAATACTGTGGGATCCCCAGTGCGATCGGGTCTACTGGTTCCCGGAAAACGAATGACCTTAAGTCGAGCTACAGGTCAGGGCGATAGGATCATGATACTGAACGAAGACGTACAAGGGGTCTTTCACGAGTGTAGTCATCAGCGACTGCAAACTTCGCTTCTCAGACCAAGCCATCCTCTTTTCCGCCAGCCTGGCCCATTCCTTCTTGAAGACTCGTTCCAGGACGTCTGCGCATTGGACAGGGTACGTCGTGGGTGGGTTGAAGAGCTTGCAGTTGCTGAAAACTAATCCGATATCTCGGGTAAACTCCTCCATTGTCGAGTACTTCCCTGAGTTGATGTTCTGCATCATCGTGCCAAAGTCCATGGGGTTCTTGATCTCATCAAAATACCTAGGGATGTGTTGAATCAGTTCGAGCTAGCACGGAGTCCAGTGAAATGGGCTACGTTGGGCAGCCATCCTGTATTGGGTCCACCGGTCTTGAGAATATAGCAGCTTCCGGCATCTTCAACAGACTTTTAACCACTTCGCGGGCTTTGGCCTTGTTAATGGGCGTTTCCGAGATAGCAGAAGGTTTGATTGGGCCAGCAGATGCCACCTCCTTCTCCTTGCCTTTTGTTGATAGTTGGCGACTTTCGGCAGAAGGCTTGGCTTCTAAATTCGCAGCATGCTCCAGTACAGAAGTTGGAGGCTTCTTAATCTTGATTGGCCCGGGAAACTTTGCGGGAGATGTTGGTCGCGCCTCCTTATCTGCTGGGTCCGGTTGTGGACTGCGGTTAGGCTTCTTACTGGGCGATGCCAATCCCAAGATCTCTTCATCTTCCTCCAACTCATCCAGTAAGTCTTTTTTCCTTTTTCCTGGAGCAGCAGCCTCTGATCCTGCTGTCGATTGACGCTGCTTCATTGATGCAACCAGTTTTTCTTTCTCTTTTTCGATGGCGATCACCTCTTCCAATAGGTCGAAGGAGCCATCGTCTACCAGTGCCGGTATTGTGTCCACTGGCTTAGCTTTCCGTCCTTTGGGTTTGGCTGTTATACTTGTTTTCGGAGCAGTTGGATTGTTGAGGGGTGGGGGAGGGTGGGGGAGGTGGTGGGGCACGCGGGGCGAGGTTCCCACCAATTTTTAACTTCAGAGTCGGTGCAGGCATTGCGGCACCTGTAGATGCTGATGGTGCAGCTGGTGTCTTTGGTGGTACGGCCGCCACCTTCGCCTGAATTGGAGCTGGAGGAGGCATTAACTTAAGCTGATTTGCGGACTTCATGTCAATTGTATTATTGATGCGTGCCCAACCTTTTAAAATGATGAGAACAAGGATGCCTGGGCAAGTAAATGAACTTACTTTTGTCGAAGACTGATTCTAAGGCCAGAGTCTCGCTGTAGGCGAAGGTACCGGGCATGTTGTAGGTTTTTGCGTTGCGAATCATGAGACGGAAGTCGGCTTCGAATGCGAAGCGCTCCTTGTACATCCCAGCCTCGAGCTTCGCATTCATAGCGCTGATGTCCATCGGGTTCTTGATGATCTCAAAATAACTATCACGATCGTCAGTTGAAGGGGAAAGGATCAGCAGTGCGCGCATACTTGGGTGCACGATCTCTGACGGGATCGACAGGTTGTAGAAACAAATTGGAATGTTTACTTGTCTTCAACTTCTGCAAAGCTGTTCGACACGCTTTGAGATCGAAGGATGTCATTCCTCCGCTTTGTGCCTTCGGTACGGCCTTTGTTTCTTTACTCTTTGCCTTCACCTTGACTTTCGTATTGGCAGGCGTCTTCGAGGTGGTTCCTTGTTTGATAACGGTAGACTGCCCAGCGAGTGGGGTAGAGAGAGAGGAGACATTGACTACCTCCATATGGGCAGACGGAACGAGACGGATCTTGGGTGTAACGGGGGTAGATACAGGAGTGTTCTTAGACCCGCCGGGTTTGATGATTCGCGACGGCTTCGGCGGAACGGGAATCTTGACAGAAGGGAGGGGAGGAGCTATCTCGGTGACTGGAGTAGGGGGAGGTAAGTGAATTGAGAGCTTTGGAGGCGCCTCTTCAGCACCGCGAACAAGAACATCTGCTAATTTGATGATAGACCACCGCACATCCTGATCGGCATCGGGTGCACTGCATGATAAAGAATAAATTACCATCTGGCGGTCCACGGAGATCAACTTACAGTGCAATGGGCAAGAGAAACTCCCGAACCATCTCATTCTTGCCAACTTCCTTATCCTTCCTGAGGGCCCTGACAAGAGAGTCTACCTCACTCTTCTTCGTTTCCTTAGCTTTGTCCTGAGCCGACCCGTCTTCTTCAATGAGGAGTGACTCCGATTCCTTGGCGGAGTTTTTCAGCTCGCCCATAGACACGAGCAGTGCAAGAGACTGGCATGCATTACGCGCTACGTGGTGGCGTAATGTGCGAGAAGAATCACCTGCCGCAACTGCCAGAATATAACGCATTATTTTGGGGGTGTACCACTTGGTGAGGAACAATGCATCAAAAGCCGCTACGCGAACTTGAGTGTAATTACCCTCACTAAGAACATGAGATAAGTTCTCAGTATAATAAATAAGAAACATTAAATACCGCGTGAGAGGGAAGTAAACTCGAGGGTCATTTGGGATCAACCCTGTAACACTCAGGATAAGGCGAAACTGATCCAGAAGTCAACCCAAGGCGCACAACCAAGAGAGATCCGGCTCACTTCGAGCGTTGCTATCGTCACAACGTTATGGGGTGAGGGAATAAGCCTATCCATACTACGGTATCTGTCCACCTCGGATAATGACTGCTTGAGGAGGTTGGCTTCTTCGGATGTCTGATCACTCTTAACTTCCGTTGGGAAAAGCTCTCCACGCTCGGGAGGCACTGTGGAGACACTTGCGCACGCCAAAGCAGATATTACTGTGCAAATATAGAACGCATCCGTATACTGAGAACAATAAGTGTAACAGCCGCAGAAATGTGACAGAATACGCACGGAGTTAGCAGTATTGTCGTTGTACTTCAACTGGTCGATGAGGAACTGCCGGACGATTGTTGGACATTTACCATTTGCGAATCTGACCTGTGAAATGGCCTTAACAATTGCCTTGTAAAAAGAAAGACTCAGTGGCATTAAAGTAATGTACGTTCTGAGATGCTCACCCTCCGCACGAAGTATTCTGCAATGTCAGAGAAGTTGTTTGGTCGTGGCACATACGAATGAGTGAAAAGGTCTTGCTGATGATCGTCCGGCTCATAACAGTATCGTAGAAAGAGCTTGAAAAGGTGAAACAAGCCCAGGAAATCCAGTTGTTGATAGGCGCACTAGACTGGGGTGAGCATACACAATCATTGTCGAAACAGCTATGCATACCGTCACAAGTGCCAGGGCAGCTTCGCAACGCACCCTGTAGAAGTAGTTCGTTACAAGCACGGTCTTTGTAAACGTGCTCGAGACAATAGCATTTGGCATCTTCGATAACGCCCTAACTGCCTGAAGAATCGAGTGAATCAAATGATGGATGGGGCAATTAGCGTGCACTACCTCGAGTTGCGCGACGACGTCCCTATCCCTCTGTAATTGGGAGACCCACATAAAATCAGGTTGAGTGAATTCGATGGTCGCAATCCACTCGAAGTCTGCGTCCATTCGAATCCATTCGTAAGTCGCTCCGCTCATGACTTGTTCATCATCTTCGGTCCAGTCGGCCACTTTCCAGTTTTCTCGTTCTTTTTCCTTCTCCCAAATCTCTAGCCCAAAGCCCATGTCAACCATACCCATTGCCTCGGCGGCCTCCGCATCACCCTCCGCCGCTGCTTGAGCGGCAGCTTGGCGAGCAAGATAACGCTTCGTATTGCGACGCACCCGCTTGTATTTGGTATTGAACGGGACCTCGTATCGCTTGAACGGGGTACGGATGTCGAGAACATGCTCATATGGCGTCCCATCGGCTTCATGGATTCGAATAGTCATTTGACCCTAGAAGCAAATCGACCTGAGTAGTCCGTGAGGCAGGAGCGGTAGGAGCCGTACTTCGAAGAATGGTACAGGGTTGAGAAGGGTCCTACGAACTTCATCGTGCTCATAGCCTTTCCACGCTGGTGCGTCTTGTCGCATCGTAATCTCTACGGCCATTTTTTTTCTATTGAAACTGGCTGAGAAACCGAAGGTCGGGCAGCCACTGCCATATATCCACTGGTCTGCGAACGATGTAAGGTCAGCACCGCTGACTTTCCTGCATGTCCTAAGAAATTGGGATGTCGATAATGCGTTGTGTTGGAGTTCTCCGGAGATCGCAGAAAGAAAAAGTTTTGGAAGGACACGCGACAATCCCAGCGATGTACCGGACTTGCACAAACGACGATCCAGGATATGGAGGACAAGAGGGGACTTAAGGTTTATGAATGGAAGGACTGCAGAATCCGGAGGATCTTGTATCTGAGGTTGGCACAAAGGGGGCATCGCGCCCTGGTCCCATTCAACTACCCGCTCCATATCCTTCTTCAGGCGGAAGCGGTACTCGTTATTTCCAAGGAGCTTGCGCAGAAATAGTCCAGTAATGTATAACCCTAGTCCATTGACAAGCCACAAGTCGGACCAAGTCTTTGGAAGAATATTGATCCCAACCCATTGGCAGGCTAATGCATGGCTCAAAGATTGCCTGGTCTCATACACTTGGTCGATGGCATCCTCGTTATGTAGTAGATCCACCGATGCGATCGTCAAACCGGATGTATCGAAGCGGAGCGTTGAAAGTTCATCCACGAACACGAACTTGTGCGATCCAAATGGATAAGACCCAAACTCGGTTGTAAAGAAGGTCATAGCTTGACGGACAAAGAGGACAGAAGCAACGAGTTGGGTCTCGCGCCCAGGTAAACAGAACGCATGCATCAATGGTTGCAAAGAATTGCCTGAGTCATCCCCAGCCACATCACCGGCAGAGATGGGTAGTATATGAAATGGACCAGCTGCAAACCCGATGTGTTGCGCAGACATGGGTGTTGCCTGCGAAAAGGTGAAGATGGTCTTACTGGAGTTATATGGATGAGCAACCTTCCGTTTGGCAACACTCAGTGATCTATCGAAGAAGGCATGGTATGTCACCGTACCTGTTCGACGAGCTCTCCGCTACAAATCACGAGAGTGGGATGTTCACTTTGTGCGTCTTCATCCAGGGCGGCTGGAGAATCTTCAAGACTACGTGGAACCACAAACTCGAAATCCCAAGTACACCGCTCCCAAAGATTGTCAATGCACGGGACCCAGCATCTCGCCGCATCCGGAGAGGAAGGAGTTGTGTATACGTGAGGTACGCGCTAGTTTCGATTAGTTAGGAGCGATACGACAAGGATCCCTGACATACGTAGGGATACGCATCCGAGGGCCGAATAAATGTCAGTCCATCGGCAGGGTTGCGCACACTATACTCGATGTGAACTATGAGGGGCGCAAACTCGAGCGTAGGAAGGGCTAATGCTCCGGGGGTTTGTGGTTCTGGTGTAGCAGCTAATATCAATCAGTCGTCGTTCCGGCGATGAGGAGGTTGAGCTAATACCATCGCTTGCAGCGATACTGGCATGAAAACTTCCGGACACTTTCAGTGGCACCTCTTTCGGAATTGCGATTGATAGTTCGCCCTCGTCGCCCTCAGCCAGGGCTGAGTAGAGTTTTCGCTTCAGTTCGGGATGAGTGTGCACATCTTGGGGATTTGAAATAGCCAGATTTGCAAGAGGATCATAGTGCACAAATTCCGCGCGATGAGATGCAACAGTCACGCTGTGAATGGCTACGGCGACGCGTCACAAGGTGGTACCAGGGGTATGATGGTTCGACGTACTGCACTGGCGACAATGGAGATGGATGGTTCGGAGGGACTTGTCATTTGGTACGATTAGTATGTCCGTGTAACCCTGCAGATAATTTGGTATGAAATAGATCAGCGAAAGACGAACGCATACCCAGAGTGCCCCGGCGAAGTCAATCTCAAGAACAACATTCTGATGGCTAGTAGAGACAAGAGACGGGTAAGTTGGAGGAAGGTGGAGTAATGCATAGTGAGACGTATATTGAAAAACCTCGACGTAAATCTTCTCGATGCATATGCCGAGCTGTTGTCGTGACGGTGCTTGTCGAGTGTCGCTGTGCCACAACAGGGACGACGTCGGAGGCGGTCACGCCGCCGTATTGATCACGTGTAACGGAGCGGGCCGGGCCGGGAGGTGCCTGGCTCTGTTCTGCCCGGCCCTGGCCTCTGCTTGTGTGCTTCTTCAGTATCGGAGTGCGCGCTCTGATATGCCATCAAAGTCGATATTCAGACGACCAGGGGCTCAGCATTTTCAGCTTGTTCATCGCTCTCAAAGAGATCCTCTCATAAATGACCCCGATGCAAGTCAGCATGTCCTCAAGCCCATTGTTCGAGAAAATACGAAAAAGGTCATTCGTATTCACAACGACTATCTCTTTCAACTAACATTTCCCGCCAGGGCAAGTCGAGAGTAGATTTGGAGACCTTACTTCCCCCGTCAGACCTCGCGTCACGACCTAATATTGGCGAAGCATCTCTCTACGGAGTCTACTTTGATGACACAGAGTATGACTACATGCAACATCTGCGACCTGTGGGCGGGAGAGAAGAAGGCTTCGAGTCTATTCTAGTAGAAACTCAAAAGAAGCGGAGTTCTTCAAAAAAAACCTCGGACCTACCCATCTCCCTTCATGATCTACCTCCTGAAGCTCTTCCTTCAGTCTCAGAGCTTCCCCGCGACTTCGAGAGCCAGGCTGCTGTTCAGAGCTCGATATCGGGGCTGCAGCCAAACATGGACTTTCACCTAAGACAGACTCTGGAAGCTTTAGAAGATGATGCCTATGTTGATGATGACCTGGATGACGATTTCTTTGGCGAACTCATCAAGGAGGGCGAACGTGACGCCGCCGAGAGACTCGAGTATGAATTCAGGGAAGACGATCCGCCTACCGATGGCACCGACGCAGACGGGGCGCACGAAAGAGATGGTGGAGGCGAAGCATGGTTAGCTAGTTTCGCGGCATTTAAGCGGGATCAGCAAAGTCGCAAACCAACAGATACGTCGTCCTCCGATGTCCAGTCAGAGGCAGATACCGTTGGGCACATGCCAGAGTTTTCGGCTACGGATACTAGACGCGGACGACGGGAGACCTCGGATGCATCGGGTTTCAGTATGAGTAGCGCCTCTATATTTCGATCCGAGGGCCTAAGAGACCTCGACGAACGATTTGACCAAGTAAGCATTCTGGAGTATAGCTTACCAATGTGCTCACGCAGCTGTAGATTGAGAAGGAGTACATCGATGATGAAGGGAACGAACACGGACCTCGGGGCTCAGATGATTCTGACTCCGCACCAGAGCTCATCACGTCCCGAGAAGATTTTGAATCTCTCATGGATGATTTCCTGCAAAATTATGAAGTGTCTGGTGGCAAGATGAAACCGTCACTTCCTGGTTCGGGTCCCGAGAAATTAGAATCGCTGCGTATTGCCATGGGCCGCGTCGAACCTATGATGGTCGAGGATTCTGATCAAGACGAGAATGAAGACGATGATTTCTACGCAGTAATTGAGGAGAATAGGAGGAGAGAACGTTGGGACGTGGAGACGGTACTGAGTGAGTCGCATCACACCTGCGGTGATCAATCCCTCATCGTTTCTCAAGCGACATATACGAACCTTGAAAACCACCCGAGATTGATCAAGGCTCGCGAAGAACGAAGAGTGTCAAAGATACGGCTAGATCCCGAGACAGGGCTCCCCTTCGTTGAAAGCAACTTCACTCCAAGATCCGATATTTCTCAATCTCTACCGGGAAGGAAGGCTGCAGGTACGTCTGGATTTGATCACTCAACTCAGTTGGTGAACCGGACCATAGCTTCCCACGTTACAACACGACGGCCACAGGAAGAATCCACAGGAGAAAGAAGGGAGCGCAAACGCGCAGTGAAGGCAGAAAGACGAGCACGTCGTGTTGAGAAAAAAGATAAAAAAGAGCTATTTTCATCTGCCCTTAAGCAGCATTCACAAGCACTTGCGCAAAAAGATGCGCAAATTCGTAAATTATGATCTGTGTCAAGCTGAGTTTGTACAGTAGATGTTTGATCAGAGGTATCACGACTACTGTGGGTATAGACAAAATGTGAAGTTAAAGTAAAATGGATGGTGTAACAAGAGTAGCAAAACAGCCACAATATACTTATAACTGCCAATCACCAGTCTGGCCAGAGATCTAATAGTATGTTTCCTTCATCTTCTGGAGCATCCTTTTGCTTCATCCACCGATCAGGAACCTGAAGATTGGCGTCAGATCCACAAGCAGTCTGGCAAAAGGGTCACGGATGTTACCACTGGGAAGTAGCGTTCCATAGCGCTGACGAATCGTTGACGATACAATTTCGGTGTCACTACTGTGGGTTCGCCCTTGCCTGCGCCACCAAGGAATGCGGACTCTTTAACCCAAGTCTCCAATTTCTTGTCCAAGGTATATGTACGGACATAATCTGATGGACGTAAGAGTTTGATAAGGCACCTGTAAGGTCTGTACGTACCAACAATGCCCACAACTAGCTCATTATTCTGACTATCGACACCAACCACTAATGAATAGTCCATCACGTTGATATCCGAGAGGAATTTGCTGTCGTTATATAAAGCTCCCCGCAGGATGCGCTTGGAATGTTCACGTAAATAGAAGGGGGCGAGATGAGCGGCTGTCCGAAAGCAGTGAGCACGATGTTACGTCAACTTCAATGATCCTTGGACTTACTCTGAACAAGATTCTCGTCTAGTAAGACTTCGTTCTCCCTCCCAGTTGATTTTACGTGTCGGTTTCGCGTGGAACCTTTCAAATCGTATATCTTGGACACAAGTTAAGGTGCTTTTTTAAGGCAATGAGCTTGGATGTACCTTTGAAAATCTTCGGTCATAAAATAGATTCTCCATGACAATGAAGTTCATCTGTGTAGACTTCCATCTACCTGACGGCTTATCTTTGCTGGATTTCTTGAACGAAATTTTATAACAGCCAAATACTTTCGCAAGTAGTGTTGGACGCTGCGCAATGTGGTTAGCGGAGAGCTTACATCAAATGAAGCAGACTCACGTTTGCGGAGACGGCGGAAGACATGTATGCAAAGTAAGCCGGTGCAAACGATTCCATCGTTTGAAACTCTGTCCTAGACATTTCCTTCGCAATGAAACGATCATCTAAGAAAAATCTCGAGTAAGCAGTCATCTTCAGTGCGAAACTCTTTTTGATCACCTAAGGTCTTTAAGAAAGCAGACCCTGATTTTCCACCACTTGCGTTCCATTTGACACAGCGAGCAAGAGACTCAATCATGCTCTTGTCACAATCGTAGGTTCGGCGCAGTGCGTCGAACTGTTCGGGGTAAAGGACAGTACAACTAATCGTCAGCCCGCCACTCTCGAAGGCTACGATACAGTCAGTTTGTACGAGATTTGCAATCACAGTGAAACATACTGATTGCCCACGGGAGCTTAGATGATGGAGCTCTTAACTCATCTGTAGGATCACCGTTGTCAGAGGCATCAAGGTGAACAACTCCCCAGGTCGAAGTTGAGCCGGCAACAGAACGGTCGTCAGGCATGAAGGCCTCACCACCTTCAGTCAGTTTTGGTTCTCTAGATTGACGTTTCTCGACGCGGGATCTGGTGAGCATTTCACGATATTGTTGAGAACTGCGGTGGAGAGGTATCGGTCGGCGATATTACAACAACGACTATTGTGACTTACCTCAAGGCCAGAGCGATGATGGAGGTGGGTTCAGTCTGTGCGCACTACCATTGAAGAATCTCTGAAGATATGATCAGGATCCCTTATGGGGTCATCCGTTTCATCGTCAACGCGACTACGATGAGGCACGTTCTGGGGCCAGAAACCGGATAGGGCCTTGAGTAATGAATTGCGTTCTTGACTGAGGGTACCAAAGTCAAGGTCGTAGAGTGGTGAGGGGATGGGTGCTTTCATGCCCGCGGTAGAGAACAGAGATGGAGACGAAGGCCTTGAAAAGGTCAGGGTACTTCTCCGTGAGATCAACGGTGAGTCTGAGGATACTCCTTGACTGTTTTCTGGACTCGGCGGAGCATTAGTCTCCGGTAGCTGCGCTTGTGTAGAGTCCTTTGGACCATCATCTGTACCTCGAGGCGGGAGAATACTAGATGCCTCTGGCGATGTTTTATATTTGTCCGATGATTTGTGCGTGTCCTCATCATCTCCACCTTCGTCGTCGGCCTCACTTGAGTCGGAGCTTTCTGACTCATCCTGTATAGCATCTTTCACGCTGTCTAATACTTCGACTGTGGCCAAAGATGAAGCAACAGGACGGGGGCGTCGGCCACGAATGACTGCATATCGGCGATTTGCGCGGTCGTTATCTTTGCTGATACGTTCAAAGTGTCGGGCGATATTGGAGACCCTATTACCGGGAGGGACCACACCGCGACGCACCATGATACCCTTGCCCATGGTACCAGTACCGGATGTAGCACGTGGTTGTACTCGTTCTTTGCCCAGACTACGACCTTGTCTTGAGGTGGCGCTTCTTCCCACAACGCCAGGAGCCAAGCCTTTGCCGGGGAGGCTAGGTTTGATTGCGGCATCTGAGTCCGCGGACAGAAGAGACTTTTCAGGAGACTGTTGGCGAGAAGTGTAACTAGACGAGTTAACTGGACCAGGTATTCGGCTGGATAGTGAGGCTTGCCGCAATGGTCTTCGGCTATGTGTTAGATACCTGGGAGCAACGTTCGCAGCATAGCTGGATTCGAAATCGGAGGTGGAAGGTTTTCTTGTCAGAGATCGTTTCAGCTTGTTCCTGCCTGCCTGAGGCTTAGGCCGGCGAGTCGCTGACTCTTGCTCACTATCGGCTGTATCAAAATGAGGGGGTAGAGCTGTTTTTGCCAATTCCTCGACACCTTGCGGCGGTAAAAATGCCGAGTATTTTTTCACTAATTCAGCAACACTTGGGCGTTTTACTTGGCGTCTTGGAAGTCTCGAACCAGGCATCACGCTAGGAAGCAGATTGCGATCCGAGTCCTGAGCTACCTGGAAATAGAAGAGGGGTTACACTTTATAATAATCTTCATGTGAAAGCACTCACCGGGGCAGGGGGTTCAGGAGCACCGTTTGTTGCAGCGGTGCTAGCCTTGGATGCCCCAATTGTGGAATCACTACCCGGGTCAGAATTTGCCGATGGCGTCGGTTCAGGAAGTGGTGGGACAGGATGAGTTACAAGCTCCCCGGCATTCTCTGATTTCTGCGCCTCAGCGGTCTTGATCTTTCCTGTGGTTCGTTCTGTTTCCGATGCGTCCGATGCGGACGAGGCAGATATGAATGAATCTCCTGTCACTCGTCGCAAGCCCCCAGGCGGAGTTGCCTCTTCCGCCTCTGAAAGACCAGAAGAAGGGATTGTGTTATCATACGCCCCAGCTAAGTCAAACCTTCCAGGCCAGATTGCTCGAACAGTCCCAAATGTGGATGTTCGTCTTCCGCTTTTTTCAGCGTGCGTCCCTTTGTGCTTTCGTAACTTATCGAAGTCCACCTGCCAAGCGACAATCTTGTCCTGTAGGTAAGACCGGACTTGGTTGAGAGCAAGTGTGTCCGTAGGTAACGATTCGCGGTAAATCTCGTTTATCATACGAACGACTTCAGCTTTCTCCGATTCCGCCCTAAGGATGAGTTGGTTAATCTCGGCAGTGAACTTGGAGTCGTCTTCCTCGTCCCCTGTTGTTCCGTCCATCCTGATTAGATTCAAATCGTAGGCCAGTGCCGCATACCAGCGGGAATTGCGATTCACGAGCCGTTCATAATCGGCATTCTTGAGGCTGAGTTGTGTCTCTGGACGAACCCTAATACACATCGGAGGGAAAACAATTTCATGGAGTGTGATGGGGTCCGCCTGGAACCGAACAGTCATCCCGCGCTTGGCAAAATAGCGGATGTGATGCCTAAAGATGTTATGCTCACACCCAGCGCCCGGAACTAGTTGTACGTCGGCCGGATAGAAATGAAGCTCGAGAAATTTAGCGAACGAGTAGCGCTGCATCTCTTCAGAAACAGGAATGAATGGGGTGGCCGAACCACAGATACGACAGGCACTCCATGTAGTAGTGAGTTCGGGTGTTGGACCGAAACCAACAATCTGACCATCCCATTGCTCGACTGCCACGAAAATCTTGGCCTCGTTATGAACGTATATCTTGCAGTGTTGTGCTAGCGGTTGATTACAAGTTTTACCTGTGCAAACAGGTTGTTTTGAATTTAATGACCAGGACAGGGTATCCGCTATGGACGACTCGATAAATTGACCGAGTGTACAATCATTTTCTCCGTAATATGTGATGTAGCGGAGCGACGGAGGAAAACAAGCAGCATGACGACCGTACCCTTGGATAGGAAGGGTGTATTCCCGTAGGCTGATGCATTGATATCTCTCCACGACGAAATCATCCGCGTTCTTCCGAAGGTACCATTCCCATATGCGCTGCTGTTCTTGGTGTTGCCATTTTACGAATTTGTACCGAGTTTCCAAGGCGATGTCGTCAGTCGTCTTGAGGGGCACTAAAGGCTCTTCAAGGAGTGTTCGATCGGCTGGGAGTATGGCTGAAAAGGTCGTTTGAGAAGAGGTAAGGCTTGGTTTGTAGTCGAAGTATCCCAGTTCATTATCGGTCGCTGTTTCAGCAAGTGAAGGTGTCGCGAAGATATCCGGGCTAGCTAGAGCCTCAATTTGGGCTCTAACATCATCGTCATCAATGGGCTTAGGAAGATTGAGATTGGTAGGCTTCTGAATTGGTGTTGCCGGTTGTTTCTCCTCACGTCGGACGACCTCATCTTCCCATCCTTGCTTGGCGCATATGAGCTCATCGTCCAACTCTTTCATGCGACGTAAAGGATATGGCGGAGAGAAGCGGAGGGTCGCCGACACGGAAATTAATGTGGCGAGATATGGATCCAAAGCCTGTCGGATACGACGAGAAAGAAGTGACTGTTCAGTATCTTCGTCTGGTAAGTCAGGTCTCCGTGGTATCGGAATCCACGCGAGCCAACTCCGATGATGGGACTGGGAGACTGAGATGGAAAGATGAAATATCGTCGCCGAATCCAAAGGGGTGGTTTGAGGGCACTGCATCCATAGGGAGTGCGGGTAAAGCAATGACAAAATCCTTCCAAAGATGAGTCTCGAGCTTCAAACTGCGAACGATGAACGTCAAGAACCGAGTCACGTGTTTGATCCGCCGCAATGTTTCTCGGTCACCTCCTCGTAAGACGATAGTGCATCCCATCTCGCGGTTGCATCCCTCGAAGCGCATATATGTCTTTCGGCGTCCGGGAATGAGAGGATGATCAAAGGTCTGAATACGGAAATTTGCGCAATGGCCAAGACGAGGTTCCAATGCTAGTTTATCCATCGAGGAGAAAACGTCCGCTTGAGTCATGCGTGCGACGAATTGTATGGCAGACGGTTTGACAGACCGTGCGACGGCAATCCCTTGCTTTGCGAGGGCATCGAGAGCTAATCCGGAAACCGACTTCTCGGCTAGGACCACATGGGGACGATAGGCCGCAATACGGCTGACGAGGTTACCCAGGTACTCCTTCTCCTGGCGAACTATTTGACCGAAGGGCATATATTGGCCTTCGACACGACTAAACTCGAGTGGAAATGTCACCAACATGACTCTGGGATGTCGCTGTAATCGTGTCATGCATTTGTGGGAGACGTTCTTCGTGATGACGGCACCATCTACGAATTCAGAATCTTTAGGGGCACCTGCTGGAATCTTCTTGATCTTGACATAGCGTCGAACGTCCATATCCGGGCCCTGGCGGTGAGGATGGGCAGTGAACGTTAGTTCGCGGGCAATCCTTAGAGCTAACTTCAAAAGTGTGTCTTCCCACTCCAGCACGTTGGGAATATCTTCCTTTGTAAGCATCTGCCGGAGCATCAATTGTAGATGGGACATGGAGACCAAGTTAAGATCCTGTGCATATCTGGAAAACAAGATCTAGTTCGAGAAAGGGGATATAAGCAGGTGGGAACGTACGCTGTGCTTTCGCGCCGAGTGCGCCATCCAGGCTCCCCAACCATCAAAACGTCTGTAAGCCGGCTTTGAACTCGACTACGAATGAATGGCGTAGAGGAATCAAAATCAACATGGGAGTCGTAGCGGGATCCGCGGCATGCTCTGTGGCCCAGGACTGTCGGGTTGACGCTCGGGGGAACTCAACGGGAACTGTATGGAGCTCATCGCACCATTGGGGATGGGAATAGTCCCTGGAAAGTCCAATGGTGTCTTGGTGCCGGAACCGACTGGTGGGCTGTCTCGAGGAAATACGTCCGTGACAATGCTGAGATCTTTATCGTCATCTACGAGACCACGTCGGAAAGGAGCAAAGGGCTTGGTCGTCTGGAGTCCCCCCAAGTCCTCCAGAGTGTGATTTAGTGGTGTTAATGGTCTGGATACAAAGCTTCCTTCATCTGACCCTGAAAGTAACCTCCTGGTCTCGGCGATGGAGAACAAATTGAAACGTTCTTCTGAGCGACCAAACAACTGGGATGCTGCAAACGGTGACTGTGATTGCCGAGCGAGACCCATGGCTAAGGATTCATTTCCGAATTGATGCGCCGCAAACGGGGAAGCAGCACTCGTGATGGATCGACGATCGTCGTCATCATCTTCATCTACACTCGCCAGTTTCTCTAAGCATAAATTGCACACGCGGATCATACCGTCGTGGCCGAACCGAGAACCCTTGATGATGTTGGAGGCACAGCGAGAGCAAAATATTTGACCTGCAATGGTTGATTGGCGCCGTGTACTGTAACAACCAAAACAAACGAACCGCATATCCGGCAATGGTGTTTCCGCCGCCAGGCTGTGAAAACGCTTTTGCAATCGTAGCATTCCTTGCATGTCTTATCATCCATCCAGTAATCTCTCGACAGTCCTAGATGATGTGAAGCCTTCGGATGAAATATGCCAGTAAGTGGGCGTACCTTCACCTCTTATTCTCCGAATAACTTTGGACACTGACCCGGAGCGTTTGACACTGGCAGATGTCCTAATACTTCTGGAATCTTCGGGAATTGAAAACCCAGGAATGGTAGTCCCATATATGCCGCCGTCTATGTTATCGGATACAGAGGAGTTGATAAATACGCCGCGAGTAAGAGACAAGTCAAAGTCAACATTAAAAGAAGGTCCTTCGGACACGACGGGGGTCAAAGATACGAGGGGAGGTGCAATATGAGATGGGACGACGGTCAGTGATGGAGGACGTTCGGTTGCGGTAGACGAGCGAGAGAGTTCGTTGGAGGAATGGCCCTGCACGACCGATGCAGATGGGCGCCTTCGTTCAGCAGTCTGAGGGGCAGCATGAGGACCTGACGCGCTGGCCCCGGTGTTTGAAGGAGGGACAGAGGACAGAGGAGTGGTGAATGTGTTCTTCACTCTGGAGAAAAGAGAAGTCATGAGAGCGTAAGAAGATTGATCGTTCTCGTCCTCTTCCGAGAACGGATTGAATGATGTCAAGCTAGCGACATCCACTAGTGGTCGCTTGTTGGCCTGAGAGGTGGATGGCGCATCAGACGAGTCTGGTGAGAACGCGATTGCTGACGAGGTCTCCATCGCATGGTTTTGTTTTGTTATGTGTTCGTTGGCTACAACGGTGAAGTAGGCCTCGTCATACCTGCTGGGTGGAGCCCTGGTGGAGATGAACGCTGACTAATAACATCTGGACTGGTGGTGTTTTAAGTGATAAGGCAAATATCCTTCAGAGGAAAATATATAAAAACTTGCATATGTAACGCCAAAGGGGCTTTGCTTGCTGTTCCTCTATGGGAGATCTGACGATTGTCTCTCGTTATGAGATGGGAGCTGGTTCATTAACGTCAACTCCCGTACACCGCACCTGCACGTGACTGGCCCTGAATGCGTGGTCGCACGCATCCGGTCGTGCTTGCATTGCGCACATATTGACCAAAACATTCGAGCCAGGAACCAATAACTTAAACAAGAACGGACATGGACGATGAGGATGCTGAGTACATGCAAGGCAGCGATGATGAGGTTCGTGTATTATCTCAGTGGCCTGGCATCCGTTCTCCATTTAAAAGCAGGACTACGGATTTGACTACTCAGATGGTGACGGTGCGGATGAAGCTGTGAGTGTCGATGTTGAGAACATGTATTACACCGCCAAATGTTTGTGCCTGGCGCTCTCCCCCATCGACGCATTCTTATCCAAAAATTATAGCAAAGAAAGAAGAGTCCCCTGAACAAGCATTGAAAGAGTTCGCTGCGATCGTCGATCAAGATGAACCGATGAGCGACTGGTATGTTATTGCGATTTATCTGTGGCTATCCAACTCAAGTATATCATGCATGCTAGGGGATTTAAGGCGCTCAAACAGTCGACCAAATTATTGTTTCTTGTCCTGCACCGACCCAACGACGCGCTCAAAGCTTACACGCGCCTGTTGGCATATACGAAATCTACGGTGACGCGTAACTACGCTGAGAAGACTATCAATGGCATTCTTGATTATGTGGGTGGTGGAAAGGGTGGTCCAGTCGAGGTCACAGTGCTTGAAAACTTTTATCAAGCGACGAAAGATGCGCTCCAGGAAGCGAGGAACGAGGTATGGCCTTTCAACTTGCATGCTGTCGTTGCGTCTGAACGCTCGGTAAAGCGATTATCTGCAAAAACTAATCTGAAGCTGGCCAAACTCTGGCTAGATCGCGGAGAATATACACGATTGTCTAAGGTATGTCGTTTTGCCTCTGCACCCTTGAACTGGTTCTCATCTCACTCATTCTACATAGTTGATTCGGGAGCTCTATGCTGTAACAGAAGCCAGCGCGAGTGGCGAAGATCAATCTCAAAAAGGAACTCAGCTACTCGAGATCTATGCATTGGAGATCCAAATGCACAATGAAATGAGGAACTACAAAAAGCTGAAGGTAGGTCTTCTGTCTACACCTACATTAAATGTACGGGCAGGCATGACCTCAGTCTTCAGGAGATTTACAACGCCTCTAATAGCATTCGTTCTGCGATACCGCATCCGCGTATCATGGCTATCATCAAAGAGTGTGGCGGGAAAATGTGGATGGGTGAACGTTGGTGGTGGTCTCATCATCCCCTGAGGTTGGATTTCATGAAACACTATCGCAGGTCAATGGAATCGAGCCAGCGAAGACTTTTTTGAATCCTTCCGCAATTATGACGAGGCGGGTTTACCACAGCGTATCCAAGTGCTCAAGTATCTCGTGCTTGCGAACATGCTCACAGGAAGCGAGGTCAATCCTTTTGATAGCCAGGAAACGAAACCGTAGGCTTGAAGTACTTCCACCGCTGCATTTTCTCTACACTGACAAAATCAGGTACAAGAGTGATCCCCAAATAAAAGCAATGACCGATCTTGTGGATGCCTATCAGCGTCGTGAAGTCCACACGGCTGAGAAGATTATTCGAGGTACGTCCCAAATGCTTGAATAAGCCCATTTGCGAATCGTTTATCTTTGTCGTGAAGACAATCGCTCCACGATCATGGACGACGGTTTTATTCGTTCACACATTGGCGACCTTCTCCGCAGTCTTAGAACCCAATATCTGATTGACCTTATTAAGCCTTACACTCGACTTGAGCTCTCATTTCTTGCAAAGGTTAGTTACTTCGTTCAGCGTTGATGGAAACAAACGGCTCATGTCCTTGAAGCAACTGAATGTCGATACCAATGAAGTGGAAGAGTTGCTGATCGATCTCATTCTCGAGGGGAAGATAGATGGAAAGATCGATCAGGTCAACATGCGTCTAGAATTAGACAAACAGTGCGTTGCTCTTTGTGTCAGTGCCGTAGATCTATATCTTCTGAATTCTCATTAGACATGGTCTTGAAAGACGACGATATACGGCTCTAGATAGATGGACAGGGGCGCTTGGTCGAGTTCATGGGGCTGTTGTTGGAAAATCGTCATCGAGCAACGGTAGAGACGCGTCGGACGCCTGACGGCATGCCACCGTCATTGGAACCGTCATGTATGAATCTGTTCATCTGGCATTGCCTCGATTGCAGTTTGTATCACTATCCGGCATTAATTTGGGTTACGAGTACGCTTGGAAAAAAATGCTGAAACTGGGAGAATTCTATATTGTTATCTGGGAATAGAAAGGACCTGCGTGTGATACTCTTTAGTGTTGGGTCCTCTGGTAGTACGTTCCCACTTACCAGTCAGGCTCGGCGAACGACTGGTGTCCATTCATATTTCCAACCGTCCCTTGCTGGGGTATCTGTCGGCACGCGCAACTCCCTTGGGAACAGTCCCGGGAGGCGTGATTCCAAAGCCTTTTTCTCGATCCCACGTAGGGTCTTTGCCATCTCTGTCTCCGCTGCCCCACGTCGTCTCGGGTCTTCCTGCCGATTGGCCTCTCTATAAAGATGAGGATCGATTTTCTCCAACTCGTCCATCGCCTTCTTCAGGCATTCATATTTTCTGCCAAGTTCTTCCTCCCGCTTCCAACGCTGACGGCGCTGGTAAAGGAGCCAGGCGCGTTCAATGGTTTCGTGCGCTTGTTTGGATGGAATGGCAATTTGGATGGCATGGGCAACGTCGAAACGCCATGCGCCCGTTGGTGTCGGCTTGTTGGCGATATTTGGAGGGTACAGAGCTTTGCGTATGGTTTCCTTGATAGGATCCGCAGTGGTTTCGCGATTGGTGGAATGCCGGACTGAGACTCTTGAGATGCGAAGAGGGAATTTTGGCCGGCTCAATGTCAGACGAGACGACGGCATCAGGTAGTAATTTGAACAGAGTCAACGCGCGTGGTTGCTGCCGTGCAGCGAACATCACTCGGTCCGAGTTGCGTCGCGTCTCGCGGTTATGTCTTTCCTTCAACTTTGTGCGCCTCGGTCGGCGGTCACCCTAGGTAAGCTTCCTGGCCGTATTAAACTGAATCTGAATCCCCTTCACCCAATTTCTAGGGCTCATTTCCACTGCCGTTGCTTCTCGACTAGTCACGTTGTCCTCGCACGTCATGCCAAGGCGACAGGTGTGCGCACGTCGAAAAAGAGGCCAGTGACAAGTATCTACGACGCGGAGAAAATGACTCTTGCAGATGCGATACATGTCTTACGAGTATGTCCAAGGCTTGTGTGCGCATATGTCCATTCGAATGATCACGAGGCAGGCCCTTGAAGTTGGTTCCGGCAATGCTACATACGAGCTCACCATAAAGACTGCGATGCCAAGGGGCTCAGCCATCCCCAAGGGACGCGTCTCCCTCCCTCGAGAACCAAAGGCCAAGCCCAAAGACAAAATCCTCGTCTTCGCTGACGGAAAGGCTGCGGACGAAGCCAAGAGGGCCGGCGCTGACATCGTTGGCGGAGCGGAGCTTGTCGAGGGGGTTGGTCGAACTCATCGATGCTAGACGCTTGGAGATAAATTTTTGGCCTCTAGGTGGCAAGTGGCCGAATTCAAGCGACATTGTTTATAGCCACGCCCGCTCTCATCAAGTCCATTTCTCAACGTCTAGGTCGTGTCCTTGGACCGCGTGGCCTTATGCCTTCCGAACGCAGAGGAACCGTCACGGACGACGCTGCGGGTTACATTCGGCGCCTGCAAGGAACTACGGAATGGAAAGGCGACAAAACAGGGACTATTAGAACACCAATCGCGAAGGTGAGTCTGCTATTGCTATCATGCCAGTCCTCGACACGACAGGCCTCACGACATGCCCCAGTTGGATTATCCGGTCGAGGATGTTGTGAGGAATGTTCGACACTTCATCAGTGTTGTAAAGCACGCCACAGGTAATCAAGCACAATCCGCCGACAAGGATCGAAGTGCGAAACCTGGTAAATCACTAGGTTTTTATTCCTTGGGGCAATAACTCACGTCGTCCCCAGTGAACGCAATAACTAAAATAATTCTTAGCTCACGACAGGGCCCTGGGATTCATATCTCGGATATATAGTGTAGAGCGAGTAACAGTGTTCGTAATGCAGTAGACATGACATGACACTTGCACAAGCAGATTAGAGAGATGGTGAATTCAGGTCAAATTCAAAAAACCGAAAAGTTGCAAAGTCCCCTGTGAGTCTCAGCTTTGTTCCCTCCAAAGCTCCACAGTCGTTTCTTCGGTCGCACAAATGACATTTGGACAAATAAAGCCGGTGTTCCAACAAACCTCGTGCCCATCATTGGATCTGATAGCTTTTTGTTTCCACCCTGCCCTAGTTGGTCCTGGTGTCGAGGGTACCTGACTTGCGGTGAGTTCTTTGGCCCGTGTGGAAAGATGTCACCCCATCTAGACTTGCGGGCGTCGTAGTATGGCTGCTTCCCTTGAGACTTTGGGATGGTCATACGCAGAATATTACCTGTACTCCAGAAAAGGAATTGATAAAGCATTACACGCTTAGCACATCCCACGTACCAGATGGGCTACAAACATCCATTACCACATGCCCACTCCTTTTCAGAGGTGGGAACACGAGTCGGGGCCAGTGAAACGCTTCTGCCCTCATTAAGTTTTCCACGTCAGCCAGATTGCGGCCGTCCGGTTCTATCGTTTTCTTCGAGAGGGTACTTGGGACAACAGGTGGGGGTGGGGTCTGGAGATTTCCGTCATCCAGCTCTAGTTCGATTAGAGCACGTTTAACTTCTCTGAGCTCTATCTGCTGTCGCCCAACTTCTCCCAACCGACCAACCCTGATATCTGGAATGCTCGGCCTCGGACCCCTTCTGATGACGACGTACGAGTACCCAATATCTTCATGACCAACTCCAGAGTGTTTGGTAAGACGAATGAACGGCGGGCGCTCTATTCGCTGAGAAAAGCCACATACGAGCTTAGGAACGTTTGACTGATGGATAGGACAAACACCGTCATGGGGACACTAGGCCATCATCAGTACGAAACATACACATATTTGTGGGAGAGGGGCATACTGGCGCCAACACGTGTGATCCGGGAATCGGGTACTTTCCATTCTCTTCGTGTTTCTGGCCCAGTCTCAATAACAGTTCTCTAGCCTCTGCAATATTTTGGAAGCCGGCTGGATTGCTGTGATCCAGTAGCACCTGTGGTAGAGCTTAGGGTTAAAACACTGAAGATGACGTGTCGATTCACTATTATTCCAGCACCACTTTCCCACATTTCCTTTACCAATCGCTTTTTTTGTAAAGAAGTTTGCAAAGTTGATAGAAAGAAAGCCGAAATTGCGATTGTATGATTCCCGTCATGAGATTGCGTGTGACCATCATGGGGAAATTTTCTGTGCCAAGTAACATCCAAGTTGTCGTGCTGCACATCTGTTGGCACTCATGAGCGGAGGAATGGAGAGGCTGAACATGCTATTACCTTCGAGAAGTTGCTTTCCAACGCTAACAAGACCAACACGCTTCTCAATGCCAACATACTTGACGATAGCAGCGGAAGACAAAGTCACCTGATGGCCCTCTTCATTATTGTGAAAATCGGGCTTCTGAAACGCGTAACTGGTAGCCCTAGGAAAGAGTCAGATTTCCGTTCCAGTAAACATTAATGCGTAATCACCAGAGAGCACTGCCTGTTCCAGCCCCCCAATCAAATACATTCTGCGCAGTCCATTCCATCCCTAACCTCGACCTGATATGTCGTAGCACGGCGTAGATAGCGGAGAAGTGCGCAGGTAGCACCACGGAAGCGAAGGCGATGCCATCCCGTTCTGCGTGGAGACGCTCTTGCTTGTAGGACCTATAACGAACGTTCAATGCAGGATCCCAACTATCCTCATCACCGCGGGCATTGAAGAGTCGCTTGGAGTCGCGCCGTAGAAGGTGTTTGTCAGAGTCTAAATGTTTTTAGGATCCTGGAACATGTACGAAATCGATGGCATTTTCACCTGATATTAAAGCAGATATAGTCTGTTGTAGTTCTTGGGGAATCGCAACGACGCCGAGTTGCTGACTTCCGAAGAGCGCGGATGGAGACTTACGCTCTGCCCGGACGTCTTCCTCACCATCTTGACGCACCAGCTCGGTCGGTTGGGACCCAGTAGGGTAGACGGTCAATTCGTGTACATCGGGACGAGGATGATGGCCTCTTAATTTTTGTTCTACGATGGAAGCGTCAATGTCCTGGAGGATGGTCCGGAAGGATTTGTCAATGTCAAGAGGCGCATTTGGTTGATAAGAGGTGTACGGTGAGAATCGCAAGAAGGTTATTGCGCGTAGTGTTCTTCTCGAGCGTACCCATATCATCGCCAACGCTGAGAAATCGTTGACGAAGAACGAAACGAGTAACAAGGTAATGTGTTGAAGTCAGAACACATTATCTCGTTTCTCGATTGCGTGTACTTATGTAACCCCAGCTAGTGTATCGCTCCTTGCTTGCTCCCCCACCGTTAACTCTCATGGATCAGAGTACCATGCATGAACGGCCAGCAAAGAGGGTCAAAGGAGTTGAGGCGAAGGATTCTCTAGCCCCTCCCCGGAACATTCACAAAAATGAAGACGATGATGCAATGGACGCCGGAGGCGTGATGGACAATGGCGCCGGACATGGGTCCGACCTCTATCTAGACACGGTATGGATTGCGTCGTCTGTGTTCTCGTGAAATCTTAAACCTACATCAGGTCAATCGCGCTGCTATGGACTTTGACTTTGAGAAAGTTTGTTCCGTGTCACTGTCAAACATCAATGTCTATGGCTGCCTCGTCTGCGGGAAATACTTCCAAGGGCGTGGTCGTAATTCTTATGCGTATGCCCACTCTATTCACGATGACCACCATGTTTTCATCAATCTTGAGACTACCAAGGTATGGCACACATGGTGTATATACTTAGGGTGAATGTAACCTTGGGACTGCGCAGGTGTATGTACTGCCGGACGGTTATGCAGTCTCGGACCCTTCGTTGGAGGATATAGCCTTCGTGCTCTCACCTTCCTTCTCGCCGTCAGGGGTTGCCTCGCTTTCCACTTCTATCCACCTGTTGAAACCCTCTTACGACCTATCTTCGAAGCCATACATCCCAGGTTATATAGGCCTGAATAACATCAAGAGGAACGATCACATGAATGTGATCATTCATTCTCTTCTTCATGTGCCGCCTCTTCGTGACTTCCTCTTACTATCTCGCTTTGATGGAAAGCAGTCGGAGTTGGTTAAGCGATTCGCCGCCCTGGCAAAGAAGTTATGGAACCCTCGATTATTTAAGAGTCAGGTCAGCCCCCACGAATTCTTGCAGGAAGTTGGTAGAGCTAGCGGCGGCAAATTCAGACTGGAAACTCAAGGGGATCCAGTAGAATTTCTCAGGTGGCTTCTTAACGATTTGCATAGGGATCTTGGAGGCAGCAAAAAGAAAAACTCCAGTTTGTTCCCGTACTGCGGAGCATTTACACTGGTTCACTACGTCTTGTTGTGCAGGTATTATATTCTCCACTTTTCAGGGACAGGTCCGTACGGAGACGCAACAGGTCGTTGTCCGTCCGGATGCGTCCGACAACCAGAGGCCTGTATTTGACATCGACAGAGGCAGGCGGCTGCACCCTATTGCTTGTGGCGATATCTTATGCATTTCTTTTTGCAGAAATTAGGGCAACAACATCGCCTTTCCTGTTCCTTGCGGTCGACCTACCGCCGCCGCCGCTTTTCCAAGACGCTGTGGAGAAGAACATCATCCCCCAAGCTGGTATTCACGCCGTTCTTGCAAAATATGACGGGGTCAATACCCAGGTCGGTTTGGTTCACCGCGCATGATGTTTTTCATTCTGCACTCACGTTGGTTGTCACATGCTTAGGAATCGAGGGGTCAACTGCGTCGGTTCAATTGTCAGCAGCTTCCCCCATATCTCATTATACATTACAAGCGATTCACAAAAACAACTTCGTGGAAGAGAAAAACCCGACTATTATAAATTTTCCCCTGAAGGGCGTTGACCTTCGTGACTGTCAGTTTCGATGAGACCTTTCCATCTTGTGCTCAAAATGCGCTCACCATCACCCATAGATTTGAGCTCCGCAGACCAGCATCCTTTGTCTGTCTACGATCTTATCGCAAACGTAATTCATGAATCCGTGGCTGGTACCACTCGGGATAAAGAGAATACTGTGTGGAAGGTTCAGTTGCGTGCCGGAAATGGCACCGGCGAGAATGAAAAATGGTTCCAGATTCAAGACCTCATAGTCGAGGAAATACGAAAAGAAATGGTATTTCTCGGTGAGACCGTCATACAGGTGCCAATCCCACCCCTACGACCGCCTTGCCTGTGCTGACGATTCTCTCGTAGATTTGGGAACGCCGGAAATACATAATGGATAGCTGAGGAATAAAAAGCATGTACCGGTCACGATCGTTTGCTGTACTAGGAAATATGGACGATGCCTCGTATAAGGATATCAATGCTTGTACGAGAGCAATCCAGTCGATTTTCAGCGTTTGCTATGGCACCAGCTCTTCTGTCCGCCAGTTAGAGGAGTCACTGAATGTGCCATTCATTCATTTCGCGGGACTGGCAAATCCGCTTCGTTGGTTGTGGCACCTGGCGCTTTCACAGATTAAATGAGGTGAGCCTGCTCTGACTTTGCCAACTGAGCAGGCGCTTGTTCCTCACACGTGACAGAGATACACCCCCACAGGGCGGCGCGAGCGCCAAGGCATGATCACGTTCACGTCCCGGCTCTACGGCGTGATCATCGATTCGATGCCAAAGGGACAGCACACTACCCAGCGATGGTAGATGTGTTGCGCGTCGTTTCAAGCACACGTTCTATTCATTCACTGGAAGAAAATGGTACACACAAAGCGTAACCCCAGTTTCACAACGAATATCTACCTACAACAAGTCACAGAATAAGCCCGCCATCAAACCGAACCTGAGCAGGCGGGTCGTCTAGAATTCTACGGGGCGGGATGTTTACTCCAGGCCCAGCCTCTTCAGGGCCTGTTCTGCAGCACCTTCTTTAGCGGCGGACTTGCGAGGGGCGTCACACGATCCCTTTGCCTCGCCATTGACTGGGTCGCGGAATTTAATACGGAAGATCAAGAAATGCTAAAAGTCTTCTTACTTTTCACCGTAACGGACCATCTATTCTCAGCTGTTGGCCCGTTATCCTTCTCGAGGTAGCTAATGGACTTAGTTTGCCCTATGCCTTGGAAATCTGTATTGACCGAGATGAGTCTACTCCAAGAGTCCTGAAAAGGGACCCACAGTTGTGGAGACGGACAGTGGGCGCTATGGTATGAGAAAATGTGATGAGCATGAGGATCCAGCGGGGCGCCGTCTAGTACGTACCCAGATTAGTAGACATGGGTGTCAAGAAGTATTCTCGCGGCGTTTGCGATGTAGGTCGTTGCGCTTGGGGACACTTGGGATTTGGGCCACGAGAGGAATAGAGGGTACCGTTTTATAGTCCTCGGGTCGTTCAGAACTTGAAACGTTGGGGTCAAGAGTAATACGTCGGTGTTCGCTCGTGCCTCCCCTCCGCGATTTTCACCAAAACCGCGCCATGGCACTGTAGAGGAAGCGCCCTAACATTCTATAAAGATTGTAGGCACCGTTACGTGGTCTATGTCGGAGTCGAACGTGACTTTGGGCGCGGACACCAAGGGGTGTCACTGAATCCATGGAGCCGGGAAGAGCGGATGCAGTAACATACATGGAGGTCATGCTTGCCGATTGCGATCACCGTCTCTCTCCAACACATGGAAACGACATGTGGACATCAAAGTGGCTTGATGCGGTGACTCGGATGTCATCCAGCTTCCAAGGCGATTCACAGTGTATAATCCCGGACAACCTGGTTAGGACGATAAGCGCTGTGATTTACAGTGGCCCATTTTAATCCCTGCGTACCCCTGGGCTGTGCTCGTTCTATGTTCCAAGAGGAATCGGAAGGAACTCGGATAGACCAAAGGCGCTCCAATCAATACGGCCAGGGCGTCCTTCGGGGCGTCAAGAGTGTGCCCAACTGCCTGAGATACTCTTCACGTTCATTACTGTTAAGCGCCGCCGCATGCGCTCATCTCCACAGCGAGATGGTTCGTTACTGGATGTTTCATGCTGTATACTTATGTGGTTTTAACCAGATTCAGGTGAAGGTGGCACACGATCAATTGAGCAAGTCACGGCGGCATTCATCGTTTCGTCCGTCTTGATATAGTCAATTTGTACCTGTAATGGAGCCCGGATCATCAGAATGTTCTGCCATAGAAAGGGACAAATGGCACTGATACTGGGAAAGCAGCACCTCTGGGACACGACACGGATTCTGGGCCACCAGTGCAGACGAATCCTCTTTCCTCGTGCCAGCGGAGAGAAAAGAAAGGAGAGTTTACATAAGTACGACGTAGAAATGACAAAACCGAGTATGGGAAACACCCAAATATAATTAGAAACATCGAAAGTTCAAGATGCAAAGCAGCGCCGGAAGGGGACTATTCACAACGCCGCATCAGGAACTTTCCGACGACATAAGAATAGCCAGTGCATTTTCTGCCGCGGCATCTCGTGAAATGTGTTTCTGTGCGCCTTTGCCGGACGCAATCACAACGCTGTCGACTGGAAAATGATTCATAAGGGTTTCCTATGGTCGAATGCGACAAGTTACGCACTCTTGCATTCCGATGTCCATTCGGGTGCATGTGCGGGCCCCGATGGAGTATCGTACCAACTGAGAGAGGCCAGTTTTCCCTTTACCTGAAGATCTAGGGCTGAATTAGTCAAAAGTGCTTGCATTGTTTCTGTCTCGTACAGTTGTTTAGCGCAATAGTGCCAGTAGCTGCTCCATTGGTTAACGCAAGAGGAGGATGAACAGTGGAAAGCTCACCAGGAGTCATGTTGCTGAAGTTGTAGACAGAAAGTCTCATTGCAATCACTTTTATAAAGGAATCAGACAAACGTTAGCGTGCTCTAGATGAAAACGCACAAGTGCTCAATGATCTAGGGTTGGGCCTGATATCAGGGGATCCTTTGGTACCGTCCGGTCTCGGAGCTACGGCGAAGGCGGGGCTTCCTGACCTAGCGATACTCAGGAGGGACGCACGACACAACGCCCCTAATTTACAAACAGGGTGATGAATGGTGATGTGAATGACGCCAAGGGAATTGTAGAAAGGTGCACGTTTGGTTGTCATTAACATGAATTTTAAATGTTGTTAAGCTGCACTTCGGAAATAAGCTGGCGTAGAGGCTCCGCAGCAGCACAAGATTGATCATGAACGGAGGGGAAGCGAGAACTCTCAGTTTGATGCGTGTACTACTAGCCTCGCATGTTATGGACGTTAGATGAGACGTCGGAGCCAGGAATAGCGATCATAAATGCAGGGAGTGGTTGACCTCGAGGCGCCAGGGCAGTTACCTGATCATTTTCTTGCACCTTGCCTTCAGGCCGTCTAAGTGCAAAGACGACAGACCGTGAATGAAAAAAAGCCAAGGTCAGGCATCATAGCTGACAAGAGCTCCACGCATATCGACATCTAACTCGGAGTTTCAATGCAACGCAAGGCAACGTCCACGCCAGGTTGTTTTTTGATGCGGCGGGGGCGCGACAAGACGACTGGCTAGCCGACTCATCATGGTTCAAGCGAGTCATAACGAGCCACCTCGGTGGATTCTCTCGTCACTTTCAGGACATATTGTCGTGCGCGCAGTCTACAAGGTGTGCTTTGGAGGTTAATTTCGAGAGAGGTAAGGAATACAAACGAAGCGCAATGGGTGGCCCGGGAGGTATGGGGCAGGAGTGAAGCTGAGACACGTTCCCGCAGGCGGGCACGGGGCGAAACGAGCTTCGGAGTCATATCGTTCCTGTCTGTGGAAATACTGCAGCAAGTTCTAGACGGCGTGGGTAGGACAAAGAAAACGGGCTAGTACCCGCCAGGTATGGGTCAAGCGAGAGGTGCGTATTCGCCTGCCTGGCCCCGTGGCTGATGAACCGGGCGCCATTTCAAATTGATCTGCTACTAAGCGGTTACTGCAAACAACTTAATCGAACACAAAATTTGTTGTGTTTTGAAAACTCTGTCATCCCACGCTATCCCCCGTCTTTTCATCGCTTTCACACCAGACAGATCTTGCTGTGCGACCGAAGCAGTGAATTATCTGATAAGACTTTGTCACCCAATGCACTCGAGTCAGTGGTGGGGGTACGTGCATCCGGACAAAGTCATATTTTGACAATTCATGAAATTGGCATCACTACAGTCTTACAAGCGCTGACTAGCTGACTTAAGAAACCGGTGTACCATTAATTACAGAGCCGAGCATTGATACAAGCGGATGTCCCATTTGGCTCTATTACTGAAAAGCGAAAAAACCAGTTCTGGTTCTGACAACCTAAGTTCTCTGACAATAGCAGTCTAGGTGTTGGGGTGAAAATACAGGGCGCACGGGGAAGAGGGAACAAGTTACCTAGTTGGTTGATATGAGAGGCGCACAAGAAGAGGGAGAATCAGCCTCCATTTATATGAGGAATATACTGATTACTAACCCTCAGACATATCAGATTTGTCGTCTAAGTCTGAGGAAGTGATATGAGGCAATTTGCCTGGCAACGGATCTGGTCGTCGCGCTACCCTGGCTTATGGGATAGCCCCTCACTACAAGCTGTTAGCAAGATGTAACTATGTGAAAGTAAACACACATTTCGCGACTGCAGTATGGGTCACTTGATGTTCAGGGCCGATCTGGCTGAACTCCCAGCTCAAAAGATGAACTTCACCCGTGCTTTGCAGGTAATTGTTCAACATGAGAATGTAATCTATAAATAGTGGCGATGAGGGCATGGGGCATGAGAGCGAAGGTGCTACCTACCGGGATGTGAGGCCATGAAGACTGTTCACGAAGCGTATAGTGAATGTGTTCTGAAGAGTGAAAGATATCGAAAGAGAAGTGCGGTGGAAACAAGGGTTTTTATATCCTGTGCTAACACAGTCCTCCGAGAGGTGACCGGACAAGACATAACTAGTGGGATGGCGACAAGGACTGCCAGATCGAAATGGAGTCAAAAACGATAACGGTGTATATACGGCTCGAGTCAAGGGATCCTCGGGAACACAAGGGGTTGTGCATGGTTTGGCCAGTGACTTTGCCCCCAACAAAGAAAAATAGGCAATACGCAAAGTTGCACATCAAAGGGGATAAGACGGTGTGTTTTGAGGTAACGGACTAAACAGTACAAGTCTCTAACACAAGATCCGGCGTTCGAGGGCTAGGATATCCAAAGATGTGAGACCTAAGTTCCGTTGAGACTAAAGCCGACGCAACCAAGTTGGATATTTGGATGGCACTATGAGGCTAGAAGCTCCGAGAACAGACCAGGTCTGAATCATTGTCGAAAGCGCGGAATCGCCAGCGTGTCGTTGGATGTATTCGTTGTATATGTTTCGGTGACTCGAACATAACTAGCGCCTATTCGTCGTATTGACATCGGGCGCTCCGAGAGGGTAAAGTTAATGGACTACGTGGTGCGGATGACACATAGAATATAAAGTATACAGGTGTATGAACAACGTACATTACGTGGTTGAACCTTCGAGTGGGCAGAAGGGCGACAAACAAGGGGGTCATAGTGAGGCGCTTATCGGCATAAATAATGATGATGCCAAGGAAAATGTGGGTGCGAATTCCTCGTTGTTGGTACTGACGCTGTATGTGGTAAGGGTAGGGAATGGGGACCACTAGCGCATCGGGGTCGTTGAGACTGAAGTTCTTTGTTCCTTGATGCGCAGTTTGATTACGCCGCATTTATCAGCATTTATTTGTCTGGGCAAGAATGTAAATGCTTCCAGCTAAGCAACGAAAAGTGGGCGCCGGCGTGTAAGTAGAGCGACTTAGCCTTGACCATGTAAGAGAGAGAAATTGGGTCGATCGGGAGCACGTGGGATGTTAATCGGAGGGTGAAATTGATAATCGGGAATTGCCGTCACTGACGGATATGTGCGGGCGACGAGTCGTTGGTCGCCCTCAGCGCTCTCAGTTACCTCCTCGTCGCCATCGTCATTTTCTCATTCCTTCATAGCAGAGCGTTTCTCCATTGTCTTCTTTTCCTGCACATTCTCCTCCTAACCCCTCTCTTCCCGCCCTCTTCCATTGCCCGTGCTCTGCCCCCATTCCTTGGCAGGTAAAATCAGTTTGGAAGCACACTTCCCCTCGTCTTTACAGTCCGTCCAATAACTTTAGGTTTTCTCTTATTACTCATCTTGTTTCAGCTCCCTAGCAAAACATACATTGATCGTCCTACTCCCGCTCTATTCCCAATCATCAAGAGCCATGTCTCAAGCTCAGAGTGATATTCAGGAACGAATTGCAGCAGCCCGTCGTGAAGCCGACAGCTTAAAGGAAAGGATTAGGGCCAAGCGCGAGTCGTCAGCAGATACAAGTCGTCAGTATTCATACCACCTTTGTCACTCACTTATTGAATAGCACTACCCACCCATCAGTCCGAGCAATGGCTGCCGAGGTTGAACCATTGCCGCGCATCGTCATGAGGCCACGTCGTGCTTTGAGGGGCCACCTTGCCAAAATATATGCGATGCATTGGGCTACTGACAAACGACATCTTGTCTCGGCATCTCAAGACGGAAAGCTGATTGTTTGGGATGCATACACCACTAACAAAGTCCATGCTATTCCACTTCGATCTAGCTGGGTCATGACTTGCGCTTATTCTCCATCCGGAAGTTTCGTGGCTTGCGGTGGTCTCGACAACATATGCTCTATCTACAATTTGCATAGCAGAGAAGGGACCAATATCCGGGGCGCCCGCGAATTGAGCGCACATTCTGGTTACCTCAGCTGCTGTAGGTTTATCAATGATCGTCAAATCGTCACTAGCTCTGGCGATATGACTTGCATGCTGTGGGACATCGAGACTGGTTCACGCAGTGTAGAATTCAGTGATCACACCGGCGATGTTATGAGGTGGGTAGCAATCTTACTCCGAGGGGTTGTCCCTCTCTCATATGCTGTAGCCTGTCACTGGGTCCGGACCCAAACTTATTCGTTTCCGGTGCATTGTGATGCTACTGCCAAGCTTTGGGATATCCGCACTGGCAGAGCTGCCCAAACTTTCACGGGCCACGAGTCCGACATCAACGCTGTCCAGTATGTTGCCCGTCTGCCTTTCTTCAACTCGTTGAAACGTGGCCCTTTTATCAGGTTTTTCCCAAACGGAGATGCATTTGCCACGGGCTCTGACGATGCGTCGTGTCGTTTATTCGACATACGCGCCGATCGGGAGTTAAATACGTACACACACGACAACATACTTTGCGGCATCACCTCTGTTGCATTCTCCGTCTCAGGTCGTATCCTCTTTGGAGGTTACGATGACTGGACTTGCAACGTATGGGATACATTAAAAGGCGAACGTGTCGGTGTCCTCACGGGTCACGAAAATCGTGTGAGCTGCTTAGGTGTGAGTGTGGATGGAATGGCTCTTTGTACCGGAAGTTGGGATAGTACTCTCAAGGTAACGGGAGATGTATGGCCATTGCACCTGTTGTGTGTTGCTTACGTCTTTTCAGGTCTGGGCTTAAATCGAACACAAGGGCCAAGTTGATGGTACACCCTTGTCATACCCTCTGGGCCACGCGGACCATGCGCGGCGCTCGTGCCCTGCCCGGTTTATTTGCTTGCTATTTTTGTGGCTGTCATATCTTGTGTTGTTCACTTATATCTCGTCATTTGCCCACGAAAGTGTGTCTGTCACGGATTAGCGTTGTCTGTCAATACCGTGTCGCCATTCTCGTGGTGTGTCGGGATTATTACTGGTAGACATTCCCTGTGCTTGAGATTATGTCTCTCTACAATCGTTTCCATAGTTTTCTCTGGTATTGAGTGGAATCACGTGATCATATGCCGCCTAAGTCAGTGCTCTCAACCGCCCACGGCCAACACAACACCAACACCCACCTCGCTGCGGCTGAACGCGTGTCAGACTAACCCGAAACTGCACTGAACATGTCTGACGATGACCGCGCAGCCAAGGCAGCTCGTGCGAAAGCTCTCGTTCGTCTCTCTCGCTCTGCTCTGAAGGGCTGCTGTGATAGCTGACCTATGCGTCACCGTGACTCAGTTCAACAAAAAGAGGCAGCAAAAGAAACCGGGTTCTGTTTTGACCCCAGGCACTGGCGTGGGCGCGTCTCCGTCACCGACACCTGACGCCTGGCTCGCCATTGGTCCGGTCGCTTTCCCCTCCCCTCGCGGACCCCTCAGATGAGGTAAAGGTTGACGTTGCGGAGATGTGGGTGTCAAAGACTTTTCACGCTTGATTTACAATTAACACAAAGTATATCAAATCAGACTGGGCTCAAATTCACCAGGACAGGATGCCTCAGAACCAGAATGGCTAGCGTCGCTCCCTCGTGTGGGGACACCATCTATCGTATCCTCTCAAGGACATTCCCTGCCAGTGAGCCCTGCGGCGGCCGTCGCGCGCTCACACTCACCAGCTCAGCCCGCTCGACCTGAACCTTCCATACGGTCTGAACCCATATTCGCGTGCTCGGGAAGAAGAGCTGGACAATCTACGCACCGAAGTGCAGAACCAGCGCCAAACTATCACCTTGCTAGTCTCGGAGAAGATGTCGTTGAGCGCGTCTCTCGAGCGCCTATCGGACGTATCAGCCAGTATGTAAGGTTACCCCTGGAATTCGCTATGATTCGACCAGTTGTTTTGATAGGGGCTAGCAAAATGGAAGCTCTTCTCCAAGACGAACAGGTTGCTTCTGAACGCTCGAGGGAGAGGATTCTGCACCTCGAGAATGAGTCACAACAACGTTCTGCCAAGATCGGGGAGCTGACCCGCAGAGAGAGGGTGCTCGAAGAAAGGTGTCGAGAGCAAGTGAGGACTCACGATACGTGACAGCTACGCTAGCTCACGTGTTGGGCAGGAACGGGAGTTGCAACTTGGCAGAAGTTCGGTAGAGGGGCTGAAAATTGAGGTCGAGCAGTCTCAGGTGCTCATCCGCGAATTGCAGGAGCGCATGCAGAGCGATGACCGTATTGGCGAGCTCGAGACCTTGCTACAGAACGCACAAAACAAGGCTAGCGAACTTGAGTTTCAGCTCTCCAAATCTAAGCAGGTGTGTCACTCATGTTTCTTGTGGGTCAATGATTCACTTCTCATCGTGATGCAGGTCAACGTTTCACTCAAGGCTGACTATGATAGGGTTCAGACCGCGTTGAATGAACAAACCGCAGCTACTGCGACTCGAACAACGAAAATATCTGATTTGGTATGGCGCAATGCGGCCGCACAGAAGCAGTTGGCGTCTCTCACTGCGGAACACCAAGCCCTGCGCGTGGAACAGAGCTCTTTGCAGTCTCAGGTTGACGGTCATCTTGGCACCATAGCCGGCTTACGCCAAGCGGCCTTACAGTCATCTTCTAATCAGGAAATACTGAGCCGGCAGCTGCAAGCATCCCAGGTGGAGTTGCGTAATGCCATCCGGCGCGCTGAGGAGGCCGAACGTACCCAGCAACAACTCCAAAATGAGGGTTCATCCTTGATGAGCTCTCTAGATGAAATGCGTCCGAAGATCGTGGAGCTCACAAACGTGAAACTTGAGCTGACCGAGAAGCTCAATACTTTAAAACAGGCGGTCCGGGAACGAGACGGCGTCATCGATAAGCTGGAGTCCTCACTTCAAGCTGCGCAGGATCAAATTGAATCGCTTAACACGAAACTTTTGGACGCAGAAACGGCCCGTGAGAAGGAGCGATCGACTGCGCAAGAGACGGTGGACGAACTTCAGAGGGGGTATGCCGAACTCGAAACCGAACTGTCTGATGCCCTCGCAAGCATCCGGGAGTTGGAGCTGGAACGTGCAGGACAGCGACAGCTAACGAGCAAGCAAGTGGAAGAGCTCGACCGTTTGGCCGCTTCCTCGCAGAGCCTGAAGGAGGAGATCGCGTCGCTTCATCAGGAGCTTGAGGAGCGAAAGCTGGCCGAGGTAGAGCAACAGGAGGTCTTGGAGCGCGCACGCACCGACAACGAAGTCCTCCGCGCCGATCTGGTGGCGAAGGTACAGGAGATCGACGAACTTCGCGCCGAGATGTCCACCGCGGCCGCGCACACAACGTCGCCCTCCCTGGACAAGGAGATGCTAAACGCCCTCAAGCAGCAGCACCGTCTCGAGTTGTCCGCTGCGCAGTCCCAGATCCGAGCGCTCCAGACCAGCGTCTTTGAGGCCGAGGCGCGTGC
Organism: Russula earlei; assembly: GCA_025769875.1. Lineage (NCBI taxonomy): Eukaryota > Fungi > Basidiomycota > Agaricomycetes > Russulales > Russulaceae > Russula > Russula earlei. The sequence goes on from JAGFNK010000017.1 coordinate 92,293, forward strand.
GCATTCATTCCAGAGGCAGCTCAGCCAGTCCGAGGACCAGCTGGCCCAGCTCCGAGTTTCGTCGTCGTCGTCGTCGTCGTCGCCATCAGCAGCACTGGCGTTCCCATCTTCGCCGACATCGTCACCGGCGTCACACCCGACGCCGCGACCTTTCACCCCGGACCACTCCTCTCGACCGTCCAGTCGAGCACGGAACCACTCGGACGATCTGCGACGGGCCTCTCTGACTCAGCGCAAAGGCAGCAACCACAGCGTCCCACTTGCCGCTGCGCACCCCGCGTTTGGTGCAAATCTCTCTCCTGAAACGCGCCACAAGCGTAAAGTCAGCCTTGGCATGCTCAAGGCCAGGATCGACAGCGAGATGGCGGCGGCCGGCTCGATCCCTCCATCACGTGCGGCCTCGCCGTTGCACGCCCGGGGCGCCGAGAGAACCTCCCCTCGATTGGACACACACGCGACCAACAGCATCCAGGGCTCACTCATCCGACCGCAGTTCTTGGACGAGTCTCACATCTTCTGGTGTCACTCGTGTAGGGGAGAGCTTGTAGTGTTGTAGTGCACCCGGCTTCTGCATACAACTCCTTTCTCCATCATTAACTATATACCTCATATGAGACCGTAATGTTTGGGATGCCACACAGCAAGGGGCTATAATCGTACACCGTCGTTCACGGCAAGATCGTGAGAACAGGTCACCAAGCAATTCATATCACCGGCGTGCGTCTTGTTCGTAGTTTGCGCAGCTTGACCATCAGATCCTGCAATGCGGAGGTCATTCAGCCATACAATCAGTCTCAAGCACAATCGACAAACCTGGATCTCCTCGGGATGAAGGCCGCCCCTGTGGCTTTCTTCTTCTACACAATGCTCAATACTTTCGAGAATATCACCAATAAGATCACGGTAGTCCACGCCAAAAAAGTGCGTAAGCTTTGCGGCCTGTCTTCTGCGAGTTTGGAATGAAGTCATTTGGGGGGAAGGGCTGCCAGAATTGAATTGAGAGGCAAGGGAGACTGTAGACGATCGACTGGGTAACGAATTTCGACGCCCAGAGAGAACGGTCTTGGAGTCGTCGTGCGTTAAAGTGGTGGGTCCTCCAACTCCTGATTGATCGTCCGTTAAGATTGAATGGAGCTCAACCAGGGATGCCCTGTCGTCCTATGGCCTGGACGTAAGTGTGCGTACCCCTAAACGAAAATGACTGTACTCACACGTTCTATAATGTCGCCGAGAGAATCCAAAGAGTACCTGTAATGCATGTAGGCGGCGGACGCGCGCCTGCCTGACGCGTTGTCAAGCTCAGGGCTAAGTAATCGCACAACAGATTCCGAGCGGCTGGTTGTTCGAAGTCTCTGTCCGCTGCCTTTGTTCAGATATGATCCCTTATTGATATTCCGATTGGCTGGTAGCACGGCCTCGTGCTCAGAAAAACTGGGAGGCTCATATAAAGGGACCCTATCTTTCGGCCGTGGAGAGAGCCGGGTGTGGAACAATGTTTGAGGGGGTTGTACGCCAAACATCTGAGGCAGAGGACCACCCTCAGCTAACTGTTCTTCAGAAATGAGGCATCACAATGGATCACCTTCTCCATCTTGACCGCCCTACGGACGTTGATGGCTTTCTCGCGCCCGTCGAGCTCCTCTTTCAGCCGATCATCCGGGTCAAACCAATTGCTCTTGAACTCGGCGACAGAGCTGCTCCGGCGCCGGTCTGGGTGACGTTTGGGGACACTGCTAGCAGTGGGATCGAGAGTAGGGAGAGTATCATCCGCGGCGCTGAAGCCGAGAACGAGTGAGGTCGGAACACGAGAGCCGAGGAAACGATGGAGTTTCGCTATTTTCTCCCTCCTGCGCCGACGGTCTTCCTCTGGGGAACGAGGATGTAGCATGACGTCCTGGAGGTCTGGTGGACAAGAACGCGGTGGAGACGGGATTGAATGTGGGGAGAGGGCGCGTGTGGGTTGATTGTCGTCATCCGAAAGATCAATAAAAGAAGTCGAGTCGACGACATCTGTAGCTCCGATTCCCTTGTCTCCCGTTTTCCCCATTCCTGCTCTCATCCCCTCTGCCAAAGATAGCTCTGAAACGGACAGTCTGTCTGCGGCGGTCGATGACATGCGATGGCCATGGAGATTATCGACGAAGTCGGCGGATCGCACGCTTGGCTGAGACGCCCAACTAGGACGCGGATGATGGCGCCCTGCCTGATGCGAAGACAATTCATCGGAAACCCTTCTGGGTATTCGCAGGGGCGTTACAGACAGGGAGGGCGTCTCGCCCAACAACTGCGTCAACTTTCGAGACTTCCTCACGAGATCCGCTCGCTCCTGCGGATGCAGATAGTTCGTCGTCGGGGGACGGTCCTGCAAGGGAGCCGAGAAGCCGGTTCTCACACGCGGACTTGTGTCGACAGCTGTGACAGGAGCAGAGATGGAAGCAAGTGAATCCACATATGCCGAACGCCGCAAATCGGGCTCGGTCGTCGTATGCAGGGGCGGTTTTCGGCGAGGGGGCTAAAGAAGGAAGGACCCCGACGTGAAGGTCGATAAGCTGGAATGGGTATTTGACATGATGTATATGCGCACCATCAAATCTGTATTAATTCGTATGCTGGAACGTCGTGCGTGGAGGGGCGTCGTGGAGTCATCAGAAGTAGCACTCGCGGACCTGGGAAGGGGAGAGGTGCGTGGGTGGGTGTGGTCGTTAGAAGATGAAGAGAGATCGATGAAAGATTGGTGATGGGTGGGGGGGTCGTCATCAAAGTCGTTAGCTAGGAACCTGGTGGACATCGTGAGGAGAGAAAGCTAGAGGGTCGTCTCTGAGGTAGTATGATATTTTTGAGGGCCGTGACCAGAGCAGGTGAACCGATCCATGGAACAGTTCGAAGTTCGAGAGAGACAATCAATCAACTCGCTCTCTCTCTCGTTGCAACCATCACACCCGCGCCGTCGAGCCGAGCCGATTCAGCCGGTGATCGGCCACCCCCCCAACCCCAACCGAGATCGCCTGCCACTCACCCGCCCGCCAGCCAGCCAGCAAGTCATCCATCCACTCATCCAGTCACTCCTTTTTCATATTAGCCTCGTGTTTACGTTGTTTTCACAGCATCCGTACTCAATTCCTTACACTTACGTACAACCCCTCACCAGATCGTCCGGATGAGGCAGTGCTCCTTGGGGACATATTATTCCATCCTCCATGTAAAAAATTTTGAACACAGTGGTGACACCTCGCGAATGCTGGAACGTGCATCAAAAACATGCTTCCGAGAAACGCGCTACTGTATGGGGTTACAACGCCCGAAGTTGATCCACGCGAGAAGCTGTCAGTCCAAGTTGTGTTGTGGTGGTCCGATTTGACAAAAGGAATTAAAAAAATATAATTTTTTTTTGCCACCACCCGATTCCCCCATACGTAGTCATCATCACAAAACGGACCGACATGCGTTGACAGCCAGCCCCGCTCGCTCTCCCCGCAGCAGCAGCCCCTTGCGCCAATCAAGCGCCATGCCCGTGTGCGTCTCCCCGCCGCAAGCGGTTAAACTTGGGCAGCGTCTCTCGCAGGTACTCTGCGTGCTTCCGGCGAAGATCCGCCTCTTGCACCCCCCCTCGCCCGCTCCAGACGCGTCGTTCCGCGGAGGGCCCATACACGACCGTGTACTCGTCCAGCACCTCGTCGTCCGTGGGCACCACGAGGCAGCCTGCGCCGATGACGCAATACGAGGATATCCGCACCGTGTGGTGCACGCGCGCACGCGTCGAGACCGTGTTGGAGTTGCCTACGCTCGGCGACTCGACGCCTATAATGACATGGCACGCGACGCGCGTAAATGAGATCGAACGCCCACGGGGAGGTGGAAGGGGGGGTGTGGTGGGATGGCAGTAGGTGGGACGCACGGCAGCCGATCTCGAATAAATTATCATCGCCTATTCGCATGACCTCCTTGCGTCTGCGTGCAAGAACGAACGGCCGATGATGAGAGGCAATGCTGCTGCGCTCACACTGTCATGCGTGAACGACCTCACCTGTTCACGATGATCGCAGCTTCCTCGATGATACAGTTGGCTCCAATCACGATAGGGCCCGCGATAGCAAAAATGGTTGCTTTTGGGTGTACAATGGTCCCTGTCCGGATGCGAGCGATAAATGTCAGCTCGGGTGAGCCAACGGGAGAGCCGCACCCGAGCCAATGGTAATATCGCCCTTGAGCTCAACATCCTGGCATACGACAGCCTTGGAATGGATTGTGAACTTATCTCGGCTGACATCGTTGAGTTTCCCGTCCAGCGTCAGAATGAGAAGAAGGCTCACATTGGAGGCATGCGAGTCAAGTAAGGTAAGGTAAGGAGTAAGTGGCCAAGGCGCGTAAGCGATTACCATAAACAGCGCGTTGCGTTAGAAATAGATTGTATTGTTATGTTTAAACATGCGGATGTCAAAAGAAATGCGCTAGTCATTGTACACATCGTGACCATAAATAAAAGTGTGTGGTCCATGCACTAAGCGGGAGCCTGCATCTTGCGCGGCGGTAATGGGGGAGCCTCGATGCCCTCGCCATCTTGCGCATGGGACCCCTCGGCGCGTGACACTATCGACTTCAGAACTGCGGAAGCGGGTGACATGCCCGATGAATCGCTCGGAACTGAATGCACCGACCGTGGAGGTAGCGCTGGTCCTTGAGGCCACGAGGAAGTCGTGGGCGACGGCTCTCGCGAGGTCTCCGCACTGTCCGCACTGAGCAACGGCAGAGAATGGGAGCCCGCAATGTCGTCCGTGTGCTCGAACTGGGTAGTAGGCGAATGCTTCCAGAGACGATAAACACCAGAGACCCCCGACTTTGCTTCAGGCGTGGGAGGGGATGGCGGGACGTAGCCCATGGACATGACCTCGCCGCGGTTCCGTGCATGAATGCCAGGTATCGTCATCGTTTTTCCCTGCGAAGGCTGAGACCGGATTGTTGGACGTGGAAGTATTGGTGTCGGTGGAGATACGACAGTGACCGGCACAGGCCCCTGCTCGCCCACGTCTTGTGCGTCCAGTTGTATCCCGTCTACGTCAATCATTGGCAGCTGCGTGGATGTCAGGTTGGGAGCGATTTCATCAACCCAGGTGTCTGTAGACCTCCCAGCAGGTGATGGCACAGGAGATGACTCGTCTTGCGACACGGATGACGACGAATTGTACGTCGACGACACGCTAACTGTCCGTTCCTTATGTCCGCGGTCAGGTATGCGCTGGGGCGCTGGCGAAACATCAGAACTTCGTCGCTCCTTTTCTCTGCGCCCGTCTACCGCCGCACGGATGTCTGCATAACTCGATTTCACCTTCTGCGGCGCAGAACGAGGTTTGGAATCCCGACCGTCCAGTGCATCCTCAGAAGATGCCGCGTTCGAATCACGATCTTTTTTCAACCCGGCCCAATTGACCGCCCATTTCCGTACTGTCTCTCTTGCGGTGTTGCTTAAGGCTTGCCGATCTCCAGCGCGAGACTTCAGCGTCGAGAGGAGTGAAGATTGGCGAGACAGGGTAGAGGACTTTGTTGATCGAGTATCCAAAGGGGAGCTAGCGCCGTTTGGGAGCTCGGGACTGGGAACCCTCAAGTTTTCCAGTGATGGTGTAGGGGATGGTGTACGAGACGAGGAACGAGACCGGCCCAGAGAATTTGAAAAGCTAGACTGCCGTATGCCGAGAAACCGTTTCTTACTCTTCTCACTACTGCTGGAAGTCTTGTGACCAAGGCGGCGTTGTTGGACCTCGTGCAGCGCTGCCTCTGTCGGTAAATCCGAGTCTTCAACAGATGAGTCCTGTTCGTTTGAGTTTGACGGGAAGTGGTGCAAAGAATCGGGCGTTGGGGATGAACCTCTACTGGGTGGTAGCATCATCGAGCGGGGATGAGGCGGTTGAGGTGACGTCGGCAGGGGGTCTGAATTGATGCTGACGACCTCTTCGGAGTTGGAGCGCCTCACAGTGGAGTCAATTTCGCTGGAGGTAAGATCTACGTCGGGTAGGGGCAGATATGGCGGACGCGTCCTCATCAACCGCAGGGCGCTCGTTCGAGATGTTCGATGCATTCGACTTCTCGCGGCGGCCAGCATCGGGCCAGATACCTCCTCGATGAGAGTAAAGTGAACTATCGAAGAAGGAAATGTCGTCCATATTTGGAAGAACGATGGATTCGAGGATCTATCGAGGTAGGCGTCGGTGTCATATTCTCATGAGAAGCCAATAGGCCACTTACAATCTCCTTCAGCTTCGACTCGATGGTGCCCAGAATCATGCCCCATGTGATTTGGCGGTCGCTCACGACGGGCTCCACATTGAGAACCATCTTTGGCATATGCGTGAAGGCATACCAGATCCGGTTGCTTGGCGGACGTTTGACCCGGACTACCAAATTGCCTTCCAGCTGTCGCAAAACCGCTGCGAGGACAAGCTTGACTGTGTATGGTTTGAAACCGAGTGATATTGTTGCGACCGCTTTGATAGTGATGCGCATCTCCCCCTTGTATTGTACGTGCAACTCGAGAGCGGCATCGCCTTCTTTCGTGAGTTCCTTTAACATGGGCTTGCTAAACATCACGGGTCTGTTACCCAAATTTGCCTCGGTGACGACGACCTCGGAAAGAAAATTCGGCCGTTTCACCTTGCCTAGCTTCTTCATGAGGCGTCCGATGACATACGATTCAAGTGCATCTGTGTTGTAATAGCTGAAAAAGATGCGACCGAGGAGGGCATTAAGCCAACGCATTGGGATGATATCTGGCTGTTCGTCGATGATGCCCACAAGATGGTGCATGTCCGTGGGAGAAAAGATAGACTGCAAGGGGGAGAGAGTCGACGAATTCGCCGGGTTGTCGGATGCGTGTAATAAGGAAAAATACCAATCCTCCATCTCAAAGCTGGACCGCATGAAGATGAACCAGGGCGTAGACGGGTCGGACGCTTCTTCTCGCGCCAGATCGCGTTGCCTTTCGAGCTCGGTGAGCCGCTCCTTCTCCTTCTCCTTCTCCTTCTCCTTCTCCTTCTGCTTTCGCTTCGAGTTATTGCCACTGCGATCCTCCGCCTTCTCGTTCGCGTTCGGTGAGGAGAGTCGCATCTCGCGCGTCAGGCTCGGCATGCCTTTTTCTAGCTTTGGTTTGAGGCAGATGGCGTTGCGCTTGGTGAAGAGCTCGCCATCAGGTAAGCCCTCGGGGTAAATCAAGACTTGGTGGCCGCTGAGCTCGATGACGGCCCCGCATTCGGTCATGCCCTCGTCCTCGTACAGGTAGAGCACCTTCCCCTTGAGCACCACGTACCACAGATCCCGCGGGCGCGACCGCTTGGGGTCCTTGGAGCGCGAATCCAAAATCGACCTCACGAGGTTGACATATGAGCCGTCAAAGGCAACTTCCTGGAACGTGCGCCGCACTGTGAGCCAGCCCCTGCGAGACTTGGGGAGGTCATTCAAATCAAGGGATGACTCTGGTGGTGCCGACTCCTCAACCTCTGCGATACTGCCATCTTGTAGCTCCGCCTTCTCCTCTGAATTCGTCGTGGAGTCCGCGTCAGAGATAGGGACTGACGTGTAAAGGGTGAACGCGACGATGCTGATGATAAGCAAGGGGACGAATGTGAGACCGCCGATGACATAGGCGTAAATCAAGGCTTTGAACGACATGGCACGCCTTGCGGGGCGGTACAGACCGGTAGTGAGTGATGCGGTACGTGCGTGCGGTAAAGAGCTCAGCCACGGGGCGGGACGGAGATGTCCGCCCACTACAAAATATTTACTTCCCTCATTACTTCTTGATACTCTCACCTTAAAGCAGGTACCTCGGTCCCGGGTCAGCAACAGCGATAGCAACATTACCGAGCATTTCAATAGTAGTAGTGATCAAGGTTTACCTTTGGGCCTGGCTACATAGTACGTTTACCGTGTAGCAAGTCGTCCTCGCAATTGTCATGACATAAAATCTATTAAGCTTGTGCTATCCTTCGGATCCCCTTATGGTCGGCAAGCGCCCTCAGAAGACGATGTAATACTCGGTGCAATTTGATGACTTGACAACAGGCCACTTGCCACTTGGTTTGAAGCCTATCACATCATGATGAAGGGGTCCCACACAGCCGAACATTTGGCCCAATGTCTGTTGTCTGTGGTTGCCACTGAAGCAAGATATGATGACGCAGCCTGAAAGGATCTGGATCTGCGGCTTGGCCTCAAGCCACTTTGATTCTGTGCACGCCCTTACACACGCTGAACTCATACATAGGCCACAGGTACTGGCACACCTCTGTAGTAATTCTCAAAAGTATGTTCGAGAATCACTATCCAGGTGTGAGATTGTAAGCGAGGGGGTTGAGGAGCTATAGAGGATGGGTGTACTAGACGTCGAATGAATTGTGGTGCGACTGGCATGCTTCCATGGTCGTCCGTTGATCGGCGAACCAGATTCGTGCAGATATCACGTCTTGCGTCGTCAGAATCTATGGCAGCCGCAAGTTGGTCGGCATGAACGAGTTGCGCCGCAGCTTAGAAGGCGGGTTCGGAAGACTCGGGCTCAGGCTCGGACGAAGACATGTCACTACGCGGATGCGCCGCGACAAACACGGGGCGAATTGAAGGGGGGCTCAGATGGTGGGGGCGGGTCATCGTGGTCACACTGTACTCGCCCCTCAGCGCTCAAACTTTTGCAGCAGCGGGCTGCAGGACCCAGAACTTGTTGGGAAAGGCCACGGAGAAAGGTGGAGCTCATCATAGGCCATTCCGATGGACCACATCACCTGCACATTTGCGAATGGCCGAGGGGAGAAACAAAGGTTGAACTGACATTCGAAAGAGATACCCAGAGTTTATATGCGAGGAGAAATGCTAAGGGAGAGTGAACTGTCAGGGAGACCCCGCAAGATTGAGATGTGATGGAATGGAAATGAGTCGATGCGATCCTGCACACCACCGCCATCCTTGATGTTCAAAAGCCGACAGTACGGACAACGTTCGCGAGGTTTCCAACACTGCAGTCGTGGCGCCTCCCAGTTCGAGCCCCATAGCTGGCGAGGTGGAATTGATACATATACATTACATTTTATACATCCATATGAGTCATTCAGAGCCCCCGTCAGTTTCCAACACCTCTCATATGGCAAATAACACCAAAACTCCCTATCACTGGGTATATGAAACGGAGAAAAAACGAAAGCTATTCACGCCCGCCTGACCTCGGAAAGGGCGACAGCTGTAAAAGAAGCCAAACCACACGAGTCGGTCGCTTGATTAACCCGGAGCAAGTGGATAGAACCGGACCTGATTGAGACGAGGGAAACAAACAAGCAGCCCACAGGAGAGATAAGCCCGAGCCACTTGAGACCGGGATCCATAAGGAAATATTCGTCGTGTTTAGAATAAGCCCACTCACAGACTCCGGCGTGTTAATGAAGGAAGTCCAGAGCGAGGCAGCTGTCGAGATAAACACGGTTGCGAGGGTAGGGTAGCGTCGGTATGCAGATGAAGAAAAGCTAGTCTGTGATTAAAGCGTCGCCAAGAGAGCAGGTATTCGCAGTGTATCCGACAGAAGCGGGTATAGTCAGTACACATCACGAATGCTAAGAATGCGAAAATAGTCCCGATGAGGGTGAGGATGAGGGGATGGGATAAGAGGCGGAGCAGGTGTGACTCCCTATAGATTGGCTGTGGAACGAGGACGTCCCATTTACAATAAAATCGTTAACACCAAGTAGTTTTGTAGCCAGCTCAGTCGGAGCACTCGCCTTACACCTCCAGGGGGGTTCTAAATCCGACCATCCTCGGTCGAAGCATCTTGAGTAAAACCTTCAGCCTCATGCGTGTACAATGTTGTCGTTTCTGAGTCCAACAGGCGTCCTCCGTCATGCAAGAAGAACTGTTGATGGCGATTGGGATTGTCATGCATTACGGCGAGGTGGTAGAGGTGGGGTGTGGCGCGCTTCGTGCGTGCGGACAGGCGCTGTTGCTGATGTTGGCTTCGTTATTGTTGCAGAGGCATCGGCAGTGGCGGAGGACGGAAGTGGTGGTGAGGTCTCGGGGAGGAAGCCCTTCCTGAGGGTTGCGCCGGTGTTGACTTCTCCCTGTCACGGCGATGACAGGTGTGGGCGATGGTGCGCAAACGGGCTGGAAGGTGAGACGAGAGGTGGTGGACTGGGTACTTGAACGGTCGGTGTGTCTTGGCGTGTCGGCCATGAAATCTTCCAGCTCCCACTTGGATCACTGGAACTGAGACGACATGGCGTTGAGCGACCAAGACGGATGGGGTGGCGACTGGGAGCTGGACGAAGGCGACTGCGTCTGCGATACTAAAAACTTGACCTGCAAGCGGGAGCGATAGAGTGTGGTAAGGGTGGTGAATGCGATGTAGGGATCATAAGGGCAAGAAAAAAGAGTTGGGAGGGAGATAGGCATGAACAGAGTCGAGGACGGGAAGACATACGGGCTGGCGGTGCAGACGAATGATAAGGGTAGGGCGGTAGGCACAGCTCGGAGCTGCAGGGCCTAGCGCCTGCTCGCGATTCGCCGGCGAGGCTCCCGCCCGGTCAGTCCCACGGTAGCGATACGTGTGGCGAGGAATGCTTGAATCCGAAATTCCTCTCCAACGTCTAAGAGGGAGTAGTGGGGGAAACAGTTCGATTCAGAGCTTTCGTGAATGTGTTCTCAAAATTATTTTCATTCAGAAACGTGCGTTGCATAAGAAGACCCACTGACATTGGGATAGGACGCTTTGAGCCCCCCACCCATTGCGGGCAGCTCTCCATAGACATTCTTTACCTTTACAAGTCATCCGAGAAGTTGTGCTGAACTTGATTCACGACCCGTATCCACACGAGCGGTCACGTCGTTGGCAGACTCGATAAAAGAGAGTTACAGATGAAAGAACGATCGACGTACTGTATATACGACCGGAAGGGGAGAAAAAAAAAAACGCAGACGCAAACACACGGAAAACCTAACCTAGAGGAATAGGAACATAGCAAACAGAGTTGGGTGAGGCTCGAAAGGTCACCCATTCAAAAGGCGTACAAGCGGCGGCGGCGAAAAAGCGACTCTGGGAGTGAGTATGACTGAACGAATGAACGAGAACGTCCCTGGACTTGGGGGTCACTTTGCTTATTCGGCGACCGTCAATCCACCGATCGCCCGCTGAATCTCCTTCAGGGCGTGATCCGCGTTGCCCACTTGGCGCGGCGGTAACCCTGGATGACGCATCCCCAGTGCCGCTCCGAGCATGCGTTTGCCCGGCTCACCAATTCTGGGGCCAGACATCTGAGGGCTCACGGCGAGGATAGCCGGATCGGCAGGAGGTACAGACCCGTCTCCCAGAGACGAGTTGATGAGCGAATCCAACGTCGGGTGCGAAGGCAGACTCGGCAATGAAGGCGAGCCCTCGCGCCCGATGGGTGAGATGGGGCCAGAGCCGGGCAGCGCGTTCGTTTGTAGCTCTGGAGGGCCGTTCCCATTTACGCCCGCCGCTGGACTGGCGATGCCTGCGCCGTTCCCGTTGCTCCGCGTACGCTGACTAGGGATTGCGAGGGATGCGGAACGACCGTTGTGCCCACGGGTCGGGTTTTGTCCCCTTGAATTTACGTTTTGAATGATCGCCTGAGCATCAGGCCCATCGTAGGGACGAATGACGGCAGACGTGTCAGATGTAGGAGATGAAAATATCGCAGGAGGGTTCGCGATGGTGGAGAGATATGCTCGCTTGGCTGTTTTGCAAACGATGCCCGTTAGCGCCGGTGACAGCAACAAGCCATAGAAAAAAAAGAGAATCATGGCTCGGAGCGGGCAATGCTCACCGACAATAGCATCGGCAAAAACGATGAGGAGACTTGTGTCGTCTATCCACTTTATTTTGAAGCCCCCTGTTGCGTTCTCCCATTCAGAAAAAGCGAGTTGGATGTCGCGCGTCTTGAGCTCCTTGGGAAAACCGGTTAAAGATAGAATGCGCGTGACTGATGCGGAAAGTTGAGAGAGCGACGAAGCCATGAGGATGAGAAGAAGTGATTAGGAACGTTATAAGAACGACTAAACACACGATAGAGTTTGGACGAGGGAGGAGGTGGATGAGGGTTGGAAGATGTCAGGCGGCGGATGTCGATAATTTCAGATGGTGCGCCTTTGCTACAACAGAGGTCGTCAGCAGAGGTCCCACACTCCGCACACTCCACTCGTCCACACCATTCGTTCCACTTTGCTCGTGTCAATCCGCTATCATTGCGTGCATGAAGAATTCCCAGTAAATTATCTCCAGGATCGCCCTTCTGGTTCTCCGGGCTCTCCCACGCCGGCGTTCTTCACAACACTTGCGGCGTCCTTTCGCCGCTCCACCCTTCGCACTGCACAATGTACGGCAATGATGTTGAGAGCGACTTCTTCTTCAGAGCATGGCAAATCATCAGCGAAATTGGCGACCAGCTCGCACACAACCAAAAATTTACATCCTCCCTACTTTCTCAAACAGAATCGCTCAAGGTGCGTTCACCAAAACCTCTTCAGCCTCAATCCTTTCACCGACGTGCATCTCCTCGCAAAGGCTGAAGCAGGGAACTTGAAGTCCGATTTTACCCTCAAAAGATTCAATGTAGATATTTCCAAGGGTGCGCTTCACCAGTGATCAGTACGTCCGGCAAGAAGCTAGAGCTTCCCTCCAGAAACTCTCGAATCTGAATTAGAGCGCATCAACGCTCAGATCATCATCGAGAATCATACCCTCCAACAGGAGAACAAACAACTCAGCTTACTGCTCAAAGAGTATGAGGAGACCATGGAGACCATCATGTCAAAGTTCCGTAGTCACACAGTGCGTTTCTGCCTCATCAACTATCAGCACTTCCGACTTATGCCGTCTCTTGCGTGAACAGATCGCCGCGCAACAGCATCAAGTTTCTCTTACGGAGCACTATGACTCCCTGCTCGCTTACGAACCGCCGCCTCCCTCGGAATCAGTAGCGAACCCGACCGTAAACTCATCCCTTCAACGTCTCAACCATATTTTACAAGCCGCTTTACGTTCTATCGCGGGCAAAGACCCTATCGAGACGTCATCAGATGGCGCGAATACAGATGCCGAGGCGAGTAACTCGCATCAGCCACCTGGCGCGCGGCCTCCGTCCGAGACACAGGATCAACAAGTTGATGACGCGCCACCTTTACAACAACCATCTGGACTTGGTGGATCCCCACAGCCCGACACCACAGACATCCATTCTGCGCTAGTCGAATCCGAACCCGACGCACGGCCATCTACATCCGAATCTCTCTCCCACGATAGCGCTCCAGCCACCGCCACCGCCACCGCCACCGTGGATGATGCCGCCACGACCACGACGACGGCCATCACCACAACGACCCCCGCGAACCCGACGGGAAGTCCGGATCCGTCCCCAACGTCGCAGCCCGAGACGGCAGATGCGGACCCAGACTTGGACTGGTCGGAGGTGCGCGAGCACGAAATCGCGCGACTCGAATCCGAAAACGCACAGCTTCGCGCGCTTCTGGGCATCGATCCGAACGGCCTCGCGGCAGCGGGCATACCGGACATCGACCCGGAAACGCGGCTCGTCGCGTCCTCCTTTCAATGGGCCGCCCATCCGTCCGCCGCGGGCTCTTCCGCGTGGGCCAACGCCGGCGCGGAGACCGCCAACCCGTTCACGTTCGGGTTCCGCGAAGACCCGAGCGTGCTCGGGCTCGCGGCCACGCCCAGCCGTCTGCACACGCTCACGCCGCCCAACGCGCCCAACGCGATCATGACCGTCACGGCGCCCACCACCGCCACGTCCAACGTGACCGCCGGCGGGGCGCTCACCGGTCGTGCCGCCGGCGTGTTCGTGAGCGCGTCATGGGGTGCATCGCCCGCCGTTGGTAATGGCAGCGGACCCAATGCCGGTATGGGCGTTGTGGGCGGACAGGGGCAGGGATTAGGGCCGGGGCAGGCGGCAGGCCCTCAGATGCAGCAGCAAAGGTCGTCGCCGCCACCCTCGCTTGGAATCGCCGGCTTCGCGCGTTCGATGGACCTGCAGGGTCCTGGGATTGGCATTCCCGGCCCCGGAATTGGTGGTGTGGGCCGTGGGAGGGGCGTGCTGTTCGGGGGACGGGGAAGGAGCGTCGCTTGGTAGGGATGAGTTTCATGTGTCGTATACCCATATGCTTTGCGGAACACACATGCCCCACATCTCGCTCACGGTGTTCTTAGAGTGGACGCGATTCGTAAAGAGGTCGTTATTCCAGCCGTTAACCACATTACCCTGAAGAAAGCGTGGTATACACTAAGTTAGCCATTAAGACCGAAGACAACTACGGTGCAGTGAACCGAGGCACTGCGTAATGAGAGCATACAGTCCACCATGACAGTGTTACAAGTACAGTACAGTACAGTACAGTACAGACGGGAAATGGATACAATACAATGATGCGAGAGCCAAAATGCAAAACAAGGAGAACACGAAACGAGATTATCGCAGCGGATAAATCACTGCATAGGTAGGGACTAGCACTCCACATGGTCATCAGCATCCCAAATGACCCGCCAGCCCCACTTGAGAGCGCTCCCGCTCTTCGCCTCCCGGAGGGGGCTACCAGCAGGTTCGATCCGGTAGAAAAGCTCAGGACGACAGATAACCTGCGGGGGCATGGCACCTGGCGCACCGCGGAATCGCCAGGAATTAATTTGGGCCCGGGACAGCAGGTGTACTGGGTTGGTGCTAAAGATATGGCGATCGGCATCGTGATAGGTAGGCGGCAACGTTACGGAGGTGGATGTTGGCGCCATGTGATCCTGGGTTGGAAGATTCCATATTGGATCAGGTGCAGAATGGGGGGATCGGCCTATGGTCTCGAGTTCAACGAGATAGAAAACGAGGTATGGGACGGCATCCCTTTCTGCATGAGGTACCGTCTGGGTAAACTTGACTACATCACTCCATTGGGCTCGCCAACCACTCGGAGGACGTCTTGAATGCCTTGGAAACGTATCAGAAGGCAAATGGACCAAAGTCCGCGCATCCTGAGTATGGGTGAGCGTTGCCGCTGTTGCTGTTACATACACGTGTTGGAGGCGCGCAGCTATAGACTGCATCGCGAGCCAGGTCCGCTCCGAGAAACTGGTTCTGCGCGATCGCTGGTGGGTAGGTTCTTGGTATATGTTTGTGTTCGGTACGGAGGGTACTGGCACAGCAAACGGCTTGGCACTGTTACCGAGAGGGCTATCATTGACGTCGACGGCCACGAAGCTTTGCCACCGGGTGCCACCGCATGAGTGCTGCGGACTGGGATGACCTGAAGCAGACGGGAGATGGTTGATCGCTGAAGGTGAATATGTCTGCGCGTTGATCGAAGATATCGACATGCCGAACGACAACCAGGAAATAGGCCGAGATGATGCAGGAGATGGGGAAACACCAGCTGAGAACGACGATGTCTGGGGGGAGGGAACCGATAGACCATCCAGAGATAGTGACACTGACGCGCAAGCTTTGCATTCAGGAACAGTTTCCGGTACACGCGACGTCCATGCATCGGTTCGGCTCCTCGGATGACGTCGCTCGCCTTCCTCCCAACGCACAGGTTCCAATAATGTACCGAGCAGCTCGGATTCGCGCCGCGTCCTTCCCGATACGGATTCACCATGGACGATAGGAAAGAGTACACTCCCTATGCTTGCACGGATGTCGTCGAAGGAAACGCTATGCGCATTGGTAGCATTAGGACTTGCCAGCGTGGCAAGGCCCAAGCGTGTCTTCATACTCCCTTGCCGCTGGCGAATCAGGACTGTATTCGCCAGAGTGGTCGAAGGAACGGGAAATGGATAGGTGAACCGTTCGGGGACGTGTCGCGGTTGAGGCGAAACCGGAGGTGGCACGCGCGAAAGGACTCGGAAACCAGAGCGCTGGACGTGAGAAATATTGCTGACGGTACGACGACGGTCGCGCTCGCGCTCTAGCCCTTCAAATTCGCGCGTGACACGCTCACGCTCCATCAACTCGTCCTCCTTCCGCGCGCGCATTAAAAGAGCTGCAACGCGCTCGCGTCGTGAACGTTCAAGGATGGTGGTAAAGACCTGCTCGGCACGAGCCAGGGTTTCATAGCGACGCTTTGCTCGTGCTCGCACGCGAGCACGCTCCACTACCTCAACTTGAAGAGCGGGTTTCTCCACCAAGGGAGTTGAAGGGAGAGGTGATGACAGTCGGGAATGAACGGGATAAGGTAGGGGCTGAGAGTTGATTGCCTGAGCCGAGAATGGGGATTCGCGGGGATCTATAGGCGCGTGGGAGGTATCTTGGTGTAAGACGCGAGAGCGAGGGTGGGAGCGGAGCGGAGCAGGATCGGGAGGGGTGAGCGTGAGGAGTGAGGCAGGAGATGATGAAAGGGAAGGAGGAGAGAGGTAGAAGTGACTAAATGCCTGTTTCTCTGGGTCACTAGGAAGGGGATAACATTTCATGATAGAGGTCCTATTGCGACGTCGCTCTTCGGAGGCCTGGCGAGCAAGCGCGACGGAAGAGACGTCTCTTGAGCGGCCACGCGGGTGCATGTCTGGTGGAGAAGGAGAAGGGAGTGGGTATGTGTGCCACACAATACGGTGATGGTTAACATGAGAGGGAGGGAAACATGCGGAAGGGAAGGGTTTAATACAACAAGAACTTACCTTTTGAGGCCGCCGAGGCTGTTAAACAAAGACGTGAGTCAACAAAGACACAGCCCCTTGTGGGTTCACAAGCGCCTTTAATTGACTCAAACTAAACCCAAAAATCTGACAGAGAAAGAACGTGGAACACAAGACAAAAGAAAGGAGAACAATGACAAGGGTCGAGCAGGACGACTTTCTTTTTCTTTTGGGGACATTGGGGACACAACCTTCAATTTTATTTATTTTATTTATTCGGATACAGATAATTGCTTATCGGCCAATGACATAACCTTGAACGATGAACGGTGATGGCTGCGATGGCTGCGCTACGCAGCTGTTCCCATCAGATATCATCCCGGTTGCGGTCGGCACCTCATTTCTATTTTCCCTGCACATCGTCACTGAGCACTTTGGACACGCTGATGTCCTGCGATGGCGTGAATTTCCCTTTCTCTATCGTATGTCACCCGTTCCCACCAAACATGATGGATACGTGACGGCGCTGATCAATGCCTCGTGGGTTAACTCGTTGTTTCTACCAATCAACCATGTTCTGTAGCCGTTCTACGTTGTTCCTTATACCGGCTTTACCAATATGATGTGCACTACATCACTCAGTTTATACTGCACCTCCCGCTGTTGGGCATAATTAACACAACCTGAGTCCTTAATCTTCCCACTGTTTACTCTCATTGGCGCGCCCATTCCCTTTCGCTCCTCAATTCGTGTTATGGGCTTGTCTTGTAGAGTAAACGCACGTTGCAAAGCCCTTCGCCATGTCTATGACCGACGTCAACGCTAATCCCTCACGTGAAACCGCAATCACGGATTGTCACTCTTCCGTCTTGACCGTTACAAGGACCAGCTTATCATATGCACCGATGCCGAGGGTAAATAGGGGCGCGCGAACGACGTGAATGAGCACGGCTGCACAGCTCAGCTGAGTATCAACGCCGCCTACCACTAACATGTGAATTCACAGTCACAGGAGAAAAAATGAAAAATAAATAAAATTTAAAAAATAGAAAAAGATCCGAATTTCAAAACTTTAAAGTATTTTCGATGGGTCTCTCTAGAAAATACATGTCCCAGGGAGAAAGATGACACATTTCCCGAGATTGAGGCCTTTGGACAAACTCTGGACTGTGGGAAGGAAACATGAGGTCATGTTGCAGGCATGAACTGGCGTCGGAGATGGTGGTGATGCGTGTTCAAAATCTAAAAGGTTCCAGCAGTGTTAGTCCAGAACTATGGCAGCGGCCAGTGGGCAAGCATGTCTGCTACCTCAAACAAGGACTGTCGATCTCCCAGGTCCCGCATAGTGCTAAAGTGTGAGAGCACGCAAAGCACGCAAATGAGGTCGTGGTTAACAAGTAAAAAAGTTCGGGCGTCGCCCTTTTGGGCCCCGGCGGGCCGAGGGCGCCTCTGCTATAGAGACTATAACGTATAACGTATATCCTTTAAGAATGCTACTGTAAGTGGCAATGAATTATTCCCTCGAGCGCGTGATAAACTGAATGTGCCACGGCCGCTCTCTCGGGTCACAAAAAAACGGCTGAAACGTCCGTAAGGACGGACTTGTACAGTTAATGGGCGACGCCCTTGCTCGCTCCCGGAGATCTGTCGGGTCCGTCGGCTCGTTTTGATGTACCGCGCTGACGGAGCCAGAGAAGAGCCTGTCGCCTGGAGGTGTTAACCCCACTTTTCCTTTTTCCCACCGATATACAGGTCACATCTATCCTGCAACGTGCTTTGGCTCCAAGTCGTGCTATTGAGTGTACGATGTCAAACGTTCCCAGAACTGAATGGGTCGTCTTATTTGTTGTTGTTTCATGTTTGTGATCGCTGGTTTTCTCCGTGTGTGCCAGTGCCAGCACTAGCGAGTCTTGTCCGTCTAGGGTCCCTCATACTCTTCCACTCTGTTGTAGTCCTTGGGCCAGATGATTCTTCGATCGCTCATTGTCAGTACTCGACCGCAATTGCACGCCAGTTCTGAAACTTGGCTCCCATAGGTCCCATATTTCCACCGACCTTACGTCACGTCACTGGCAGTCCAATGTGAGGTCGGTACATGTTTCATTTCGTGCCACAGCCGACGGTCTTTTCTCTCGCGTAAAACTGGTTGAACTGAGCGTGTACCTAGCTGCCGATATTCGGACAGTCGGATCCGCCTTTTCGCCGATGTTACAGTTTTATTCGGCACCCACTACCCCCTACCCCCCAAATAATGTGAATGCCGTGTCTTTTGGATTAGTAAGGGTTAGTGGATCAACATCAAACGGCGTTAGAACGCATCTCTTGCGCCTTGTGCTCCAATCTTTCGGTTCCTCAGAACTTATTTCGATGTTTTGAATCACTTGGAGATTATGGACGAGGGGCCTTGTCGTCTGTCTGGAACAAAGTATGCCCTCAGGATAAGTGGTAGGTAAATGTACAATTGTCATGCAATGCGGTGTTGTATACGGGTATCGCTATGTGGAAGTATCACGTAAACGCTAGTTATGTACACGGAACGCTCTGGATCGAAGAAATCAACTACGGATTTATAATTGCTTTTGGGTGGTACTAGCGGTGCGTTTTTGCAATTTGGAGCCGAGTTGCAGACACATGTCTGTTCAGTGCTCCCGGCGTCCGGAGATATCCAACGCAGAGCCAGAAGATTGTCGACAGACCGAGGAGTTCTCACCATCCAGTGTTCAAATATTTGAAAGAGCAAGTCATATGTCTACGGTAGCGGAGAAGGTTCGTCGCCGGGAATGTCGTGCCCAGTCCTAGAATTGAGCATGGAGGACGAGAATTCGACTGTGGAACAGCCGTAATCCCTCGAGTTCTCGAATGCTGACCGGTATCCGTGCCTGTGCCCCTCGGTCCTGGCGAAGAACAGCAACTTGACGCCGAACGTGTAATTGCAGGTTCAGTGAACCTAAGCTCAACTTGAGGAGCAACGGGCTGCGGTGCCTCATGAACTGGTATCTCAGAAGCTAGCGTGCTTCCTACCCAGGATGCGAACTCGCTCGTAGCTCTGCGAGGTATTGCCACTTTTGTAGGTTGTTCAGCTATGAGAAGCCGATTGTAATAGACCTCCCGTTGACGCTCCATAAACGCTTTATATGTGCCCACACTCTCCTGGATTCCAGAAGCAGGTCCGATGATCCCATCTAACCATTCGTAGTGCGCCTTTCGCTCTTGAGAAGACAACGGCAGAACTCTTGCTCGGACGTTCGTGGTCTCGCATGCTGAAGAAAGAGCTGACGAAATCGAGGAGGTCGTCGAAAGCGTGGACGTAGAGATGGAAGGGCTCATATCAAGAAGTGACGAGATGGAATGACAAGAAGAGTGCTCCGATTCTGCTTCCTTCTCCTCGAGGCTGAAGGTAGAAAACTGCCCGAAATTTTGTGTACAGCCGACATCGGACATTAAAAATGACGCGCCCGAAGAAGGGAGTGATTCCTCGGTCATATCCACATCAGTCATCGAGCTGTCGACCGCAAGTTCAGGTTCGATGATGAAGGGTGTTTCACTGGGAGAGAGAATATCAAGTCCTGCAGGAGAGGCCAGACGCTCCGGTCGCTTTTGCTTGCATCTTTGCTTCCTGGGGGCATGGGTACGTTTCAGAGACGTGGCCTCCAATGCCGCGACTGCAGCTCGACGCTTTCTGGGCTCCGGAAGGGCCGATGGAGGGGCGATACTGCGGGCAGGTCTTTGGAATTTTGTCTATGGTCCATGAGAAACCAAAAGCGGAGAACGAGAGGGGCAAATTGATGACATACTTCCAGATAGCTGTTCCGCATGGCCTTCTCGTTCAGGCACCGGAGCCCTCTACTGTGGAAAAAGTCGTAAATGTGCCGTCTGTCGATCCCAAACCTGATCTGTATGTCGCGACGAACGCTGAACGGTGGCATCTCGATGCTGCCTGGGATGATATGTTTTTCCATCTCGGCAACAAGCTCGGGACCAAGGCGAGCGGCTAGACTCTCAGGATTGACGCGACGACGTTGAGGGCCTAGCTCAAGGCGGTGGTGGAGCTGATTGGACCAAGTGGATGGCACGTTGCAAGAGTTATTATCAAAAAAAGCGGATTTTCCGGTAGGATAGGCTGATTGATCAGTAGGAACAGGGGAGAACATATTGTACAGGGTGACGCTGACGCAAGCTGATGAGTGAAGAGGAAGAAGAACGATCTGATGGAATTCCAAGTTCGACATTACACGATGACGTCACAAAGCACCCTTCAAAGGTCTTCTAGAAATACAAACTAGCAGCGAATATAACTGAGCGATAGAGGGGTCAGCGAAGAAAACGCTGAGCAGAGTGAAAATACTCACCGTCTCTCTTGATTTTCATCTGAGCCTCTTCCATTTTCTTCATCAACACGGCATCCCCGATGACGCGAGCAGCATCCCTGACTTCTCTGCAGGTTTCGTCGAGCCGGGTAATGACGCGTACGATGGTACCTTCCGCTACATCAGTGAGAGTGGTTAATTGATCGAAGGGCTGGAATGGACCATCGATGCATTAACTCTCGTTCAACCAATGAGAGTGAGAGATGCCGACCATTCCTTTGGCCCATTCGTAGACAGCTTCCATCAGCCCGAAGTTCAATGTCCAACGATGTTCATCAGCTACGACCTGATGCCTGGCTTGGACCTCCGCGACCCGATCTCGAATTACAGCCAATTGCTCACGTCCATCTTCTAGTCTCGGGGTAAATACTGGTTGGATATCTGTTTTCTCTTGGAAGACGAAAGAGGAGAGAAGTGCAACCACTTCCTCGGGCTCGTATGTAGCGAAGGTATTATCCAGTACGAGTTCGGTGAGAACAAGTTCGTTGACAGAATTGATCTATGAGTAACGTGAGGCACGCACGAAGGGTCTGAAAACCGACAGGCCACAAACCTCACATGCAACGCGGCCCTTCAGAGAGACTGTAGAATTTGCCTCTAAAAATTTGAGCTCCTTCAGGACCTCAACGCGCTGCTCATAGTCAGGAACTAGCTCAAGATTTTGATCTGAAATCGCCAGTTTGAGGCTCGCGATGTTGCTTCGCAGGACACGCTCGACGTGCAAGGTATTGTACTGTGGTATATGTTCAACGCTGATCCACTGAAGCAAGTGGCAGGACATACGTGCAGTTCGAACTCATTGCAGAAGATGCACGCTAAGCTCTCAAGGTGCTCGACTAGTGCATTTCTTCTGTTAAAGAGCACTTGGAAGTCCAGTGAACGCATGCGTGCCCAGTCCACCTCTGGAATGTGAGTGTTGTTATCCCACTCGTTTACGAGGTCCCCAAGTTGTGCAATCGCGTTCTTCATGTGGGACTTCGAGTGGACTTCTAATATTGTATCAATATCGACCTATTCCGAGTGGTGAGGAGGCATCACGCTAGATTAGCTGCGGTCGTTACCTTAAATATTCGACTAGTCACAAGTGCGATGCTGGTCACTGGAACGACAGCTAACTCGTACACGCCAACCTCAACCATAAGACTCTGTGCCGAAGGAGGCCACCGGGGAGGTACAGCGTGCGCATCCACATCTAGTAAGGTGTCCATAAGATGTCAGTCTCGCCAAAAGGTCTTTTCGCCGAGGCGTACCATGCTTTCCCTCTTTCGTTTCAAGGTCCTACCAGGGAGAGAACGAAAAAGCATTTGACTTGCTCACGTGTCGGCGCGGGCTTGAGTATCAAAGCAATAGCCCAACGGAAGTGCTAGACAGAATGTCTTAGAGAAAACGTTCCAATATGGAGAGCGGCGTACACCATCACGAAGCACGACAACCCGGCCCGACGACAAGGATTTCGAACCTTGTACGTGCGTGGAAGCCAGTTCCAAAAGTTGTTGGTTAATAGCCACAATCTCGGCTGTAATGTCGTAGTATTTGTTGATGTCCTTTGAGCAAGTATCACACTCAAGTTTCGACAAAGTTGAGAGTGTCTTCTCGTTCTGGATAGAAAGATCAGGGTAGAGGCAAAGATAAGAAAGAGCATATGAGCGCACCTCGAGTATTTTCTTTTGTTGTTCAGGCAGCAGTTGCTGAGATGTATTTTCCGAGAAGCTACGTTTGATCATCTCTTCAACCTTCAGCGTTTCGACCCGTAGGAGATTGAGAATCATGTTGTATGTCAGTCGGAACTGCGATGCTAGTTTCCCGGGCTTCCCAGTGATCATATGGCTTAAAGTAGATTGCTGGGGGAAAAGGAGCTGCTCAGAACCTCAATCGCTTCCAACTCTTACTAGAACGTACCTCGGGGAATTCATCACTAGGGATAATGATCACAGTGCCGGTGGGGTCGAGCCCTCTACGGCCAGCACGTCCGGCCATTTGGGTGTATTCCCCGGGTAGAATCTCCCGGAAGTGACGACCATCATGTTTGCGGATTCCAGAGAAGACCACAGACTTTGCTGGCATGTTGACGCCCTGGAGGTGAACTATCAATGCGTAATAGGCTGCAGGGATTAACATTACAACCCACCATCGCGAAAGTCTCTGTCGCGAAAAGAACTTTGACTAAACCGCGAGCGAAAAGAATTTCCACTACCTAAACGACAATAGATGACAGATACGCCTCTGGCGTGAGCAACGAAACCTTACTTCCTTAACAAGGGGGAGCAATCCGCCATGGTGTACACCTATCCCCCTCGATAATAGGTCGCGCATTCTGGCGATCTGCGGTAACTTCTTGTCTGAACCTAGAGAAGAAATACATCTCCCAGACTTTCTTTTGTTAGCACGTGGAAATATGATACCTTTGAGACGCATCACAGCCTTCTCGATTGTGACATGTACCTCACTCTTCTCGACTGCAGATGAGAGGTCCAAGTTAGTCAAAGTCCCTGCGTTCTGCTCGCATCTCTTCTTAGAGAAAGTGAATATTACAACCGGAAGAAGGGATTTCTTGCGAAGAAGGCCGATGAGGTGGATATATACACTCTGGTCGCCTTGGCGGGCAGGTCGAGAGGGTTCGCCACCTCGAGGTATATGGACGGCCCTGGTTGGAGCACCTCTGTGTCCACCACGGCTGGCAAGTCCACCACGTTGACCACGCTGTGGGGCTGCTGCTCTGGCTCCTAGCCGTTGGAGAGGAGGAAGACCCGCTGCTTCACGCTCTTTGTCTTGCTTGCGCTTCAAAGCTTCCCCTGCATCCTTATACCTGACGTACTTTGAATATGGGCGTTTGAAATCTACATCAGAAACGAACCCATGACTAATGAATCCTCCGCCCGCATCGACGATCTTATAGATCTCGCGGCTGGCATAGAGGTAATGCTCCAACGGGACTGGCCTCTTAGAGGTGTAGATGACGTATATATCCTTCTTTTTTGTTCGCCTGAAAAGTGATGAGGCCATGCAATAACTGTTGGGAAGCAGAGTATGTACCCAACCCAATCTGCGAATTCCTTGGCATTCGGGACAGTTGCTGACAACAGTATGATATTGACGTGATCGGGAAGCATGATGATGACCTCTTCCCAGACGACGCCTCTCTATCACAAGGTGGTTCAGTGTGTATTAATTTCTATGGCAACATGAATCGAACCTCCGCATCATTCACATAATGTACTTCGTCAAAGATCACGAATTCGACATCACGGATCAGATCAGCGCCTTTATAAAGCATGCTTCGCAAGATTTCCGTTGTCATGATTAGACAATTGGCTTCCGGATTGATTTGGACGTCGCCAGTCAATATACCCACAGAGTTCGAAGAGAATGTTTGCTTGAAATCACGGAACTTTTGATTTGACAAGGCTTTGATTGGTGATGTGTATATGGCACTAGATTCCACCTTAGAACGCGCAACGGAATTACATAAAATGCATGTACCGTGTCATATGCTTCTGCGCGAGTGCGATAGCGTATTCCGCCACAACGGTCTTACCAGCCGATGTATGTGCCGCAACAAAGACCGAGTCACCCAATTCGAGGTGGTAAACTGCCTCCTTCTGGAAATTGTCGAGTTCAAAAGGATACTAACGGCTCATTACCGAGCTGTAGGGGGAGAATGAAAGATAGTGGCCGACCTTGTGCGCAAGATTCGGCACGAGCGTGTGAAAGTTCTTCATCGGCTTGTTTACGTCGACGACATGAGCCCAATCCCGTTTTTGCACTGCGATTCGTTTGGTCGTTTTGCTGGTAGACGATACCGGTCGTAATTGTGTCCTCTGTTGTGACGTTAGCTTCATTAAGCGTTTCGATAAATCCAGAGAGCGGTGATTACCGATGTGGGGAGTAGGTGATCAACGCCTGCGTTTTGGCCCGGCAAAGCTTCTTGCGAAAGCTGCTTCTCAGGTCCATCGGATCGAACATTAGGCTATTGCGAATCCATGAGGCTACAAAAGATCCCCCAGGGATGAAGGTAATTACAGGGCTATCAGCTTCGTTTTCATACTCATCCAAGTCATACAGTTCCGATGAATCGGGGTCACGATTCTTCTCCGCAGACAATCGAATGCCGCGCCTCAGGCCAGGAGGAACGGTTCGCAGCCCTTTCGTTTCCGTGATGCCGTCTTGGGAACGTGCGTTATTTGGCCTCTCGACCAAAGAATCCAACCCACCAGGCCAAAATGGAGCGTAACCCGACTTTCCTCTTACAAAATTCGAGTTGGGTGCAGGCCGCCTGTCAGAAGACGTTGAAGTCAGGCCTGTTTGAATTGGGGGGTTCGCCACCTGTTGCCCAATGTAAGGATATATGTGATCTCTTTAAAAAGGAAGTGTTTTGCCTCTGAGTAACCAGTTACATGTCCGTCGAGGCCAGACCTTATAAATGAGATACTGGTGGGAGGTGGAGAAGGCCGGGACGTCAATAGAGAAGGTAGTGAGACCTGATCGTTCCAGAACCTTGAACAGACGTCAGATCAAAGAGTGAGGAGAGCGGCACGGTATACCCACACCTGATATTTAGAAAGCCAGTCCTCTGGGAGCCTCTCTTTCGGCAAAAGAAGTCGTTCCTCTATTTCACGATCGATTTGTTCGCGCGGCGGAATGATATCTAATCCAAGAGCAGCCAAAAGGTGACGAGGGTCCTCGGCAAAGAGGCTTGAGAACTCCCACGGGTGCTGAGCAGATATTCGTTCAACCATGCTACTTGGGGATGCAGTACAGTAATGGCATGGAGGCTAAGTCGAGCTCACGTAATTTTTAGGGACATGTGATCAATATCTATTTAGGGCCTAAGCAGAATAGCGGTTGGGTCGGTTATCTTGGCGAGGCCGTTCATCCATTCAATACACATATTCACTCCACGTGTGAAACTAGCTGAAACAAAAGTGTGCGGGTGGAATATTTATTGGAGCGGCGGATCATCAATCGAATCATCCGGCGCAAACGTACAACCCAGCCATAGTCGGCACAACAACGTAAGGTAAGTGAGGGGAGGGGAACAAAGCTTAGGTCCTTTTGCGAGCGTACACCCGCTCTACCCGGACATAACTAACTGTGCGGGCCTCTTTGAGTTCCATGTCTGCACGACTTTGGAGTTCGTCCACAAGTGGCTCCGAAAGCCCGCTTCCTAGTAGAAGTGGCCGACCAGATCGTAGAAAAGCCTGGGGAAAGATGCGAATGGTGGGTGAGGATTCAGTAAGGTGGGGATGTCCGCAACCACATACTTGCATGTCCTCCCGCAGAGTTTCAGAGGTGTATCGCAAGAAATGGTAATTGGGTTCATGATGAGACATGAAAGGTGCTGTTGGAATAAAGTATTCTTCGTAGACGACGTCTTCAAAGGCCGGGTGTTGCAGCGTCCAACTATAGAGCATGTTGGCGGCATCTGGGCTTCCGCCTCGTTGACGTACGGCCATATTAAGGTGTGACATCCACCGAGGAAGCCAAGGGGCATCCATTACACCGGGGGAGGATGAGAAAAGCTGGTGATTGCCATCATATATTCTGAAATCAAACTCGAAAAGTTCCATAAGCCCACCGGGACGTAGGCAGTGGCTGATATGATCTATCAGCGTTGGATAATCCCTAATCTAGAGAACACCGGGTCAGTAAGGGACGCAACCCTCCACCCTGAATCCCTAACGAGGTGTCTTGGGCGTTGCTTACACCAGACGAAATGAGACGTGCATGTACGACGTTGAATTCCCCGTAGAAGTGTTGCAATCCGATATTGATATCGTCGACTTCGCTCCTATAATGCTTGGTACTCTAACTCGACGTTGGCGATAGAGAAGATGTACCGTACCTGCAATTTGGTGGCATATCGCTAAGTCAAAATGAATGAGAACCTTTTATATCAAAGAGATATCACGAAGCTCACACGGATTGCATCGGGACCAAATCTACGGCGACAGCCTGACAATGCGGAAAGTCGCGAGCAACGTCCATTATCCTGGAAACACACATGAGAACGATCTGAGCGACAGCGAGAACAGACAACAGCCAGACCAACTTCCACTCCCACAGCCCAGGTCAAGGACGGCTTTGACTTGGCCGGGGGTATCATCTGCCATAACCTCGGCCATTGGCGGGACGTAAGCACCCATTATCCTTTTGAACATGGTATGTTGTTTGTCTATATAACCCAGCCTGAGACAAAGTTGAGCGATGACTTAACGGGCGCGATACCAAGTCTGTCAAGCTCCTCGTCGTCAGCTGGAAGTTGGTAGACTTCCGAATAATTGTTCAGGCCCCTTCCGTATTCGTGACGATAAGAGGCGGCCATGATAGAACTCGTGACAGAGTACAGGGAAGGGGCGGGGGAGCCGGAGCGCATGGATACATCGAAAGAAGTGGCCGAGCTCGTTGCACTGCGAGTCGAGAAGATGTCTGAATCGGCTTCTGAGAACAAATCGTCATCCATCGTATGGGAAAGAGTGAGGAGAATGACGGATAGGATGTGGCGCGCATATATAAAGAGGCAACACGATGATCATGATCAGGACTCGGCGGACCCGACGCGAATGTGCCAGTGCCAGCAGACACGTTAACTTGCCAATCCCCGGCGGACATCCTCGAAAAAGCCGAGCTATCCGACAGATCCATCCCATCGGCGGGTCCTGATTACACCGCCGTGTCGGCCTCGAGGTCAATCGTCGTCTCAGCGCCCAAGTCTTTCCCGCGCCACGTATTCCCATCCCTCCACTTCTCGGCCCTACGAACGGGATAACAAAAGCAGTCCATCGACCAGGTCTCTGGACGACCAACTTCCTGGCCGCTTCCTACAGCGGGTGGATCACCCTTTCCCGATTCGTCCCCATTCGTGACCGTGACAGGGGTCGATTTGACTATCATCACGCTTTTATCCCGCATCCGCGAGCGGCGGGATTCGCACTCATTCGTCCATGGGCATCAACATCATCATTATTCAACTGACTATCCATCGCGTATATGCGACGACGTCTTGTCATTGTATGAGGTTCGTTGTCATCGAGTGGGCAGCGAAATTACGAAGACCACCAGGATGAGGACGCCATGTTACCCGAGATCGAATACTGTGCACATGTCACCGTCTCACCGTTTCTTGAGTGCCTCAAATCTCTTGGCCAACAAGGCAAAGTCGTCTTCTGGCGAGGGCTTGGAGACGGTGCCACCGTTCCCGCCTTTCTCATCGTCGCCTTCCGTCGGAGGAATATCTGGGAGCTTTGGCGTCCCGTTCCTGCTTCCAACGACAAATTTCCCACTGTGGAGTGGGGTAACCACGTCCTTTGTTGCGGCTACCGGCACGTCCTGCTGACAAATGAACAAATCTCCGTAGAAACTGCTAGATAATGGCGAGGCCAAACTGACCATCACACCTTGAGCATCCTCAGGCTGATCATCACCGACTTTTGGGTCAGAGTTCCAATGAATGCCATAACCTCGGGCTATCTCTGACAGGTAGCCGTCTACAAGCTCGGGAGATGGCATGTTATTTGCGAGCTTCCTCATCACCTGTAATGCGGAATGATTTGTTCGACTGTTGAAAATTGGGATGACCGTAGGTTCTCACCCTCTCGCTAACACAACCATCGCGATTCTCCATTACCGCCGCAGAGAACTCCCAACCATACTTGTGCATGAGAAGATCTCGAAGAACGTGAAGCTCTAAAGCGCAAGGTGACTCAAGGTTGTCATACACGTTGCCTCTGAGTACACACCTTTTAGCTCGGTACGTGGTGCCGCATAAATAATACTGCAGATGCCTTCACCAACTGCCGCGTCTGGTCCTTGTGTGCTGAAAATCGAAAATGACCTACGGATCCCGAAGCGAAAGTGTGCGACCCACTTCTGTTCGACGAGACCGAATCGCGCGATTAGCAGCTCGCAGTACAGCTCCAGAAGTTCCAGAAGTTCAAGATAAATGTCTTCGTTTATGACTATGAGAAAGTGAAAGTAAGAAATGTGGATTAAAATGAGATGAAATACGAAAATTACTGCTTTCCACTTTGATACGCGCAGTCTCAACCTTGCCCCGCTCCAGTAGCGTCGCGATATCGCGGCGTGCGGCTTTGGCCTGGGCCTCTTTCTTCTCTTGGAGCGTCCGCAGACGCTGCACTGATAAGCTGCATGAAGTCCGTTATCAACGATAAGCGAGGTGTATGATGGTAACTGACGTACCGCAGCTGGACCTGAAAGAACTCGGGTCAGAGGAGCCAACACTGTCGAGATGAATTGGACACCTTAGCCTTAGTAGAATTCCAAGGTGCCATCACCGACTCACTCGCCCTACTGGCAGTTGAAGTTTGCCCGCCGGCGCTTTGCATCGCCTCGCCTCACCACGTTCGGCTATTTGCGTCACGGTATGATGAGATGACTCGAACCACGCAGTACAGCCACGCCACACAGGAAGTACCGTACAGAACAGAACTACCCCCCCGTCAGAGGCGAGATGTGGATGCGACGGAACGGTTCTATGATAAGTTGATAGTGACAAACGATGGATGGGACAAAGCATTCTACGAGCAAAGTGATTCGGCCGGCCGTCATCATCGACGCCATCAATCAGATCAGACTGCCTCCTTGCCTCCTTGCGTCAGTTTAGAGTCACCCTGGATCAAAGCATCACCCACTTTGGTGTTCGGCGGACCGTACGCTGCCATGATGAACGATGCAGGGCAGTGCTTAGTGCCGAATGGGAATCATGCTGTGATGATGGTCACTAGGGGTCCCGGAGTTGACGGAGTGACGGAGATACCTTCCAATTCTCGACGATTTTAGCGGCATTATTGGGCCTGTCAGCCATGCCATGCCTGATTCGTGACAAGCACCTGTGCCATTGCCCTGTGCATCCGGGGGCACAGCACGTCCGCCCGCGATTCCGTGACGCTTATTTGTGCTGCCTTTGGACGTAGCAGAGGCTTGTTTTCCCCTTCGTTCCTATCATGTCCGTTCCGCCTCCACTCAACCGACCTCAGTCCCTCCGCCTTCTCATAGACCCATCTTCCAACTTCCGAACCATCTCACCCATCACCCCTTCCCCCTTTTCTCCCCCGCGGAGGGAGCCGTGGGGCTACGAATCTCCATCAGGCGAATACTACGAGCGAATCTGCTCCGTCATCGGCCTCTACGATTTTGAATCCTCAGACCCCGACCGTCTCTCATTCAGGAAGAATGAGGTCTTGGAAGTAGTGAGGCAGGATGAGTCCGGTTGGTGGGGTGCAGTGCGAATCGACGGGACCGAAATCGGCTGGATTCCCGCCAAGTTTGTTCGTCCTCTCTCGGACGGTGTTGCACAGAGGGTGTATGAGATCCATCAGAGGACACGAACACCCGAGTATGGTACCAACCCGGACAGCGTTCAGTCTGCCCCTCCACTTTCAACGCGTCACGGTGTCGTCGGCACTCCGTCCCCTGCTACAACGTATTCTAATGAAACGCCATCTGATATGAGACCTCTGCCGTCCGTTTGGTCCGCTCCAACGATCGCTCCCGAACGAACCAGCGAGCCCTCGATCTCTGAAACTGAAGACCATCTTAACTCCCCATCGATCTCTGGCCTTGAAGATATGACCGATCTCCCCTCGGCCATTGCTTCATCAATTGTACTCCCTCCTGTTCCACAAAACCCGAAGCCTCTTCCAAGACTCGACAAATCCCTTCCTGCATCACCCGACATAACGACTGCTCCTGGATCCGCTGCCGAGTGGAGGGTTGGTGGTCACGGTCGTAATTCATCTGACAGTGTCATCAGTTTATCAGACAGCATGCTGCGGCGACCGGCTTACCTCGACGGACCATCCTTTCTACCGGGACCATCAAATGTCGTGCGCCGAGTGCAGACTTCTTCCCAATTATCGACCCTCGCCGGCCCCCTCGATGTCCCACCGTCACCATTAACCTATCCTTTTCCGCATCACGCATGTCCGCGACCTGGCAAGGTTTTACAGCTAACGGGAGATGACAGCGCGCAGGCGTTCCACAATGCCAAGCAAGCACAAGCGAATCTTCCCTGGTTTCTCAAGCAGCGTCACGGCGAAGAAGAAATCAAACTGGAGTTTGACGGCACAGTCAAAGCGGGGACTCTTCCTGCTCTTGTGGAGCACTTGGTGGTCGATCCTCTGCGTGAGAAATGATTTCATGCATCACAACCATCATATCATTATCTAATCCGCCTTGTTTCTCCACAACAGGGGTGTCACAACAGGAAATCTTTCGTCGTTCTTTTCTGGTCACATTCCGCACTTTCGCCACAGCGACCGAGGTCTTTGATCTTCTTATCGCACAATATGAGTTGGACGCGCCGCCAAATCTCTCCGAAGAAGAGTTTGAGCAATGGAAGCGGGAAAAGCTACGGCCAACTCAAAAACGCGTCTTAACCGTTTTGACGATGTGGCTCGAGGAGTATGACTTGCTGAACCAAGACGCGGAAGTTGCACCGAAACTGCAAGATTTCCTAAATCTTGTCATCAGTCCGCCCTCACTGGCGTTTACGGCGAAGCTCATCTTGAAGTCTCTAGAGCGTCTTGTGAGCTTCAAACGCATTTGCTTCGACCCGGCTCTATCTGACTTCATTTCAGACTTTTGCCGAACCATCTGCGCCTGGAGCGGTCGTCATGTCGTCAAAAAAATGGAAAAAGGTGCGAAAAGGAGACGGCCTCGAGCTCGTCCGCATGGATCCATTCCAGTTGGCCCAGCACCTATCCCTGTTCGAGTCTGACCTGTATCGCAAAATCCGTCCGCAAGAGTGTTTTCTCTGGTCAAAGATCAAAGAGGGCGACACCGTCAAGAACATCCGAGCTTCTGCGCCACCGCCGACAAGTTGGCCGATTGGGTTAAGTGCAGTGTCCTCGAGGTCCCTGCGTTAGGGAAGCGAGCAAATGTGGTGGACTTCTGGATCCGTGTAGCCGAGGTGCGTCGCGCGTAACGACATTGGAAAGAGATTCGATCTGATCAACCCTCGTCTGCAGAAATGCAGAACTCTCAACAACTTCTCGTCCATGAGTTCCATAGTGGCGGCACTGTCGAGCGTGCTGATCTCGCGCTTGCATTTCACGTGGGTCAACTCGAACAAGGAACATGCCTTGGAGCCCCTTCGCAAGATCATCCATCCGGCCTCCAACTACCGTTATTATCGTGACATACTTAGCACCATCGACGGCCCCTGCATCCCTTTCGTATCGCCGTTCCTGAAGAACATCGTATATGCGCAGGAGCAGCACGCGGACAACGTTTTCGTCAAATCTGCGATCCACCCAGAGAGGCAGTTCACCCTCGTCCACTTCGTAAAGCGACAGAAATGGTACGACATAACGCTGCAGATGCTCCGCTTTCAGGCGAAGCCCTATAACATTCCCGAGATTCCCGAGATGACAAGCTTCATTGTGGGACAGATGGAAAAGGCGGCCACAATGGGGGAACGCTGGTACTGGCAACGGAGTGACGAATTCCAGCACGCTGAGCTCGTCCACGCCGATATCAGAAGAGGTCTCGAGGCCGCAGGGTTTTGATTGGTACTTTTTCTCAGACGATTTCTCCAACTCATGACCTCCCGCCCTCACGCCGATATACGACTACTTGATATTCCTTCGTACGACACCTTTATCCACATGTATTCATTATAGCAACCCCATTGAATGGATTCGGGTATTAATGACTGTTCAGAAGTCCAGGTGGTAAACCGTGCATCAATAAGCTGGTCAACACAGTAACGGACATAGAACTAAGATACTACAGTGGTATGGGGTACCGTAACGGCTGACTGTTGGTCGTGATGGGGAACACAAGGAAAAGGGGTGCCAATAGAATCTAAGGCTATGTCCATCAGGCAATCGAGCGTGAGCATACAATGGCGACACAACGGCGAGCGGCGGTGAATGGGGGCGAAGCGCTCAGCAGTTACACTGATCCCCAGAGGTTATGGACCTTTGTTGCTTATTCAAGTCTACCCCAGTCCTGCCCGCTGTAGTACCCGCGCGACCGGGGCCACTTCTTGATGCAGGTGGTGCCGTCGTAGGAAGTTTCTTGGCTACAACGCAAGGTAGATCGTCAATGCGGATGAGTGAGGAACGACCAAGGAACGGGCTGACCGATACGAGTGAATATGTCTGTAACACCTTCACCAGACTTGGCACTGGTTTCAGCCCACATCAGCCCCTCTTCTTGCGCATATTTCTGAGCTTCTTCCTGCGTTACTTGCCGTCGGGCAGCCAGATCTGACTTGTTGCCACAAAGGGCAATAACGATAGATGGGTCGGCTTGACGTTGGAGTTCACGGATCCAGTTACGGGCCTTCTCTAAGGAGGCAGACTGGGTGATGTCGTAAACCACGACTGCACAGTTTGCGTTGCGATAGTACATGGGTGCCTTTACGAGGATGAGGTAGAAAAACTAAAGGGGGAAGCGTGCATACCAATGACTGCAGCACGATGAGAGACCAGAAGAAGGTGTGGCTTCAGTACCGTTCTGCACCTCACAAGAATGCGAACCGACCTTGTAGCGTTCCTGACCTGCAGTGTCCCTGTGCAAAGATCAAAGTGTGCACATAACCACGCAAGATATTCATCGGTGCATACCAGATCTCGAATTTAACGGTAGTGCCATCTTCGAGGTTTACGGTCTGTGTGAGGAATGCGGCTGTCCAGTAACGAGGTAAGCGAAGAGCCGGCAAGGGAGGCATGGAAGACGAGCCTCCGATTGTGCTTTCCCGATAATCATCGAATTGACCTTTCACGAATCGCAAGACTAGACTGGAAAGGGGGCATGAGGACCACGGCGGCTGACGTTGTGCGGGGGAACATACCTGGATTTACCAACAGCAGATTCGCCTGTCAAAGGTAGTGGGCATTATTTGATTACATGGACAAGCTAAGACATACCAAGTAAAACGAGCTTGAATTGAAACTGTTTAGACATGAGGGGATGGAGGGGAGAAGAACGTGAGATGAGTTAGGTCCGAGGAAGCGGGAGCGGAGGCACAGCGTGGCGAGCTGTGCTCTCCCTCGGTCGGTCGGCCAACTCCGAAGGTCGTGCGAATATCTGACTTTATTCAGCGTCCCCTCGGTTTTTTTTTTTTTATAACTCCGTCATGTCGCTGGCCTGCCCCTTCCCTTTGATCTCTCACCGTACCTTCACGTCGTCGTGACTTCGTGTTGCAGAGTACACCGTTGTCTCCCCTTCCCTCATAGCCCTGCTCCCAGTCCGGAGCTCTGGTTATCTGAGTCACAACCATCCTTTCCTTGTTAATTGCGTCACCAACTCGTTCTTCCGTTTCGCCCGGCTCAACTCGCATCGTTCTGTTTAAGTTCGGAAGAGAAAAAGGCAAACATCATGAGTCGCCATCATCCTTACCCTCCATACGACAACTTTGGCTCTCGCAGAGGTGGCCCTTCTTCCGGTCCCGGTCCTGATAGATACCATCGCTTTGATGGTCCTCCACGTGGAAGGGGCTTTGGTCGTGGAAGAGGTCGCGGCTCCTATGGAGGAGCCAGTCATGATTTTGCAAGTAGCCCTCCAGTATATGATCAAGCACCTTCCCAAGGAAACATGGGTGGATATAACAATTACAATTCTGGACCCAATCAGGATTCGTTCTATCAGAACGGTGGTTTTGCGAATCAGTTCAGTGACTCAGATTCCCCTGGTGGGTATGATCAGAGCTATGGGAACGGAAATTACCAAGGTGCGCTAAGTTGCTGAATTAGTTTGAGTTTGTGAACTGCAGGCAGCGGGCGTTGCGTTCGTTTATTCGGGGTGTTGAGGTAAACTCTTGTTCCTCGGCCGCCGATAGGCTTGCACATCCCTCACTGCTGCTAATGTTTGAACGCGTTCCTTCGTCATCGCGCTCCCTACGTGAGTGGTCAACCTGACCAGTGCTTAAGAGGTCATGCGTATTCTCGCACTCCACCGGATCAGTAGGCTCTACGCGCGAAGTTGTCATACTCTGTGGCGTCAATGTGATCCATTATCGTACCGGCAACCGCGGATCGTCATATGTTACACTTCCACCTTTTCAGTTTTCTGGCCTTTCTTACAAAGTGAAACGACTCACCTTACACCAAATATTCTCGTTAGATGGCACTGGTCCCGGTTACGGTGGTCCTGGAAACTATGGCGCTCGACTACCCAAACGCGGTCCGAAGCGTGAAAGAGACGATAAGGTGCACGAGTCTATTATCGAAGAACGCATTCAGCGCGAGCGTCCGTGCCGCACTCTGTTTATCCGCAACATTAAGGCGAGTGTCATGTTGCATCGACCACCGGTTTTCTATGGCGAGATATTACCGTCAAGACTTGGGGCTGACTAATGCGGTTCGCAAACTTCTAGTATGAGACTAACAGTGACGAGGTTCGTCGACAATTCGAAGAACATGGCGAAATCAAGACATTCTTTGATCTGATCGCCAACCGTGGAATGGTGTTTGTCACTTTTGTAAGTGTTCGACGTATCCCGTATGTACACGTTAATGATTCGATTTTGCGTCAGTATGATCTCCGGGCTGCTGAAAGAGCTCGAGACCGGTTACAAGGCTCCGAAATCAGCGGGAGACCTGTCAGTCACTTCTTGGTCCGAGAAATCACGTAGTTCATATGGAGTTCCAGATCGACGTCCATTATTCGCTACCACGAGACGACAACCTCGCGAAGGGCGGCGATAAAAATCAGGCGGGTTCCCTTTATTTGATTCGAAAGCTCAAAGCCATTTATCTGCGTAGGAGTTGCAAGGAACGCTGCTCGTAACCTTGCGTAATTCCAATCAATCCATAGATGACGGCGAAGTCCGACGCAAATTTCAACAATTTGGGGATGTCAAAGTCGTCCGCCCGGCCGGGGAGCGCCATGAGTTAGTTTCATCTCTCTGTAGCACTTACAGCACTTATTCGACTCATCCCAGCCAACGTTACGTCGAGTTCTATGACACCAGAGTGAGTAATGTGCCACGTCGCCGTCCAAAGACTGTTTGAACAGTGGCTTTAGTCTGCAGAAGAGGCGTTTGACCGTCTGCGCCATCAAGGTCTTCAAGACGGTGTGATGGATATTCTACTGGCATGGGAAGAGACTCCAGGTCCTCCAGCAATTCGGTATGCTACGTTTTCACCCCCACTGCACTTTTGTTGATCATCTCACTAATATGAATATCCAGCCGCGAAGAACGCGAACCCTATCGAGAATGGGATGAGACCCCACGCCCTGCCCCCTTCCGAGGGAGGGGCCGTGGTCGGGGCCGTGGCCGGGGCTTCGCCGGACATGATGATGACCGGCGACCGCACTGGGATCGGGATCGGGAACGCCCGAGGCGCTATGACGATGACCATGGTCCCGGACGAGGTGGCTCCCGCGGATCCTACAACGATCGGTTTGACAGTAGCAGGGAGGGCGGTTTTAGCAATACAACTCAAAATACTTACGCGTTGTCCGCCCAGCAGCAGTATACCGAACCTTCTGCCCCCGCACCCGTGAGTGATGGCATGGTCGGTCAGTCGATATGTTTCTAACGTTATTATCTTATAGCGAGTTGAAGAACGTATTGACCAAGCCAGAAAAGTCCAACAGGTCAGCTGGGATTTCTGCGATCAACCGCTATTCAGCCTGACGATTTCAACTAGTTATTGGCTGCGCTTAAGCAGCCACAGGCCACGACGCCAGGGGCCACACCAACGCAGGTACAAGCCCAGCCGCCCGCGCCAGTAACGCAGTTGCTGCAGATACCCCAGAGTTCATTCTACCCACCCACATCGACCGTGCAACAACCTCCACCTATCTATGGCGGGGCGGCTCCGCCAACCACTCCCAGTTTCCCCCAGCTGCCGCAGACAAGTCTTTCTCAGGGCGGACAACCACCTCCGGCCAATCCTCTTGCGAACCTCCCATCCAACATACTCGCACTTTTACAAAGTGCCCAGCAGACTCAACAATCACCGTCGAGTACCTCACAGCCGCCCCCGAGCTCAACGCCTCTACCAACCTCATACAGTACCATCCAACCCACGCTGTCATCAGAACAAATGCGTCCACCACACATGACAGGGCTACCACCACCCACAGTACCTATGCAAGGCGGGATGGGAGGCGATTATCAAATGATGAACTACTTCGTAAGTCCTATATTCCAACTCATGGCTTATTTCTACCGTTGACATTTCTCACCATCTCAGGGTGGTGCTAAAATGGCGTGACACAGGATGGTGACTGTCGTCCCATTGCTTCTATATTTAATTATTCTGTCTGCGTCTGCGGAGTTAACGCATCTTATTTACGAGTCGTGATTCACATGTTCGTGAACCACGTACGTCTCCTGATTCTTCTTTACGTTTGCTATTGTAACCTCAGACTTGTCTACGTGTGGGGCAGCAGAATTAGTGCCATCTCCCTTTCGACTTCGTACGCGACGAAAAGATATGATTTGTCTTTCCTCCACGCATACGTCAGCGAACAGCTAGTTGCACGTGCAGATGTTAGATATTCAATGGATAGACTATACGATATAGGCATAGAGAGTTGGGTTGCTGTATGATTGAATCGATATGCGAAGAGTGTCGGAGGTCATTATGTTCTAGGTACGACATTATTACTAAAGCATATGGATAGTATCAATATCGGGGGTCAGGGATTCTCCAAGGGCCTTGAGTGCGTGGTCGTCCAACGATGGCAACCAGACGTCATTCTTCAAACGCAAAATCGCTTCTCGCGCAATGGCAACCGCAGAAGGGGGCATGCCGGCCAGATTGGCTACTTTGAGCCCGTGACTTTCCTTGTTGACACCAGGCCGCAGGCGATGCGAGTACGCAAAGGAGCCAATCTAGAAAATCCAAAAACCTTTCAACAATGCGGGTCAAACGCCGAGAACGATCTGTCTCACCTCCGTCTCCTGCACGTCCGTACAAAAGAACCCTACCTTTCCAAAAGCCCCCGCGCCTCTGTGATCCGAGGTGCACCCGAGCATATCGGTCAACTCGTGGAAATGCGTGGCGAAAAGGGCTCGACAGCGATTCTTGAAGTAGAGATGGTGCACCACGGCAAAGGCGATGGCCAACCCGTCTCTGACCGAAGTCCCTCTACCGACTTCGTCCATGATGACCTTAAAAAAAAAAAGGGGGGGGGGGGGGGATACAGTTCAGTCCTGTGTTCGACAAGGCGTTTGGCTCACGAGGCTGTTGGGGGTCGCCTTTCTCAAAATGTCCGCTGTTTCCAGCATCTCTACCATGAAGGTGCTCCTGTCGCGAAACACATCATCCTTTGCCCCCACTCTCGAGAACAGGCGATCCACGATCCCCACTTCGGCATGGTCTGCGGGCACAAAGGATCCCGACTGCGCAAGAATGGCAATGAGAGCAGTCTGCCGAAGAAGAGTAGACTTTCCGGCCATATTGGGGCCAGTGATGACATGTAGTCGTGAGTCCGGACAAAGTGACACCGTATTAGGCGTGAAAACTCTCCCAGAAGACAGCAAGCCAACTTCAACGGTGGGATGGCGGCCGTTGACAACGTGAAATGAGCGACTGGCGAAGAGGGTCAGAGACCCCGGCGAGAGTTCACCATCTACCATAAACGAACGCACCTGTTTGTCATTTTTGGTCTCGTGAGGTGCATTTCAGAGGCAAGGCTGGAAAAGCCTAGCGCTACATCCAGCTCGTCTATGACCCGAGCGTTTCGTCGTAGCTGTAGCTCGTGCATTTTTACCTAAAGCGCTAGTCTGAATCGATGCGGGAACCTAAGACTTTTCTCGGAAGTGTACCTCGTTCTTTAGCACGTCAAACGCGACCCTCTCCATTGAAACGATTTTTTGTGAAACTTCCCAAAGTTGGCTCCCAAGCCGTGCCCAATCCTGGGGCCAAGACATCAGAATCAAGGATGAGATCCAAGAGGTGTTGTCGGTTCACCTGGTGAAATAGGCAACAAGTCGAGTTGCTCTCGGAGATGACGGTGAAGGCGGGCGAAGCCTTGGCTTTTGTAGCCTCGCGCTTGGACTTTGCGATGTGAACATGCAAACCTTGCAACGGGGACGAGCGCAAAGTCAAGGATGGCGCACCTATGAGGCGATTAAATCAAAGTTAATGCATCCTCATGGGAATATTACTTACCGTAATGAAACTGAAGATCCCTTTCCAGCCTTTCTCGCTGCTCCAGGAGCCGCTGAAGTTCAGTATGTGAGGCAGAAAGCTCTTCAGAGAACCTGGGTGACATTAATCGATACCGAACGCGTTGCTACTGTTCGTTCGAGTCCACTCACTCAGGTTTGATAGACCACCGGTTCCACTGTTGCCATTTATCCCCAGAGGACAGTTCTTGGAAGGTGGTGCCACCTTCAGCTGTTTCTGGTGAACTTCCGAGTCGGATCGAGGCGCAATCCATTGAAGCTTGAAATTTTCTTTCCAATTCAGAGACATCCTCCATTCGTGAAATTAACGCATCGATGCTGGCCCATTCTCGTTCTGAATTTCCATCTCGCTTTTTTGAGTTCAATGTTTGCTCAAACGAAAGTCTGCTCCTCACGGAAGACCAGATAGAGATAGCCGCGCTAATGGCGGCGACGTCCTCGGCATTTCCTCGACCAAGAAGGAACTTCTGTACGACGCGCGTAACATCCTCAATGCCTCGCAAGCAATCACGGAGGTCACGTTGAAGGTGGGGACGAGCATGGAAAAAGGCAACGATCGACAGTCGGGCATTTATTTCTGACAATGATGCGCTCGGCGAGCCTGAAAGTATGTCATTAGCTTTCAACATGGAGGCTGGGATGACTTGGAGATGCACATAACCAGCGAGAGAGAAGCCTTGTGCCACCGCTAGTCACAGTCTTCCTGATACAACTCAGAAGCGTACCACTTGTCCCGCCTTCATGTGCCCCTTCCCGGATCTCCAAGGACTTGAGAGTGTGGGCATCTATCTCCATGCGTGATTCAACGACCTCCTTACTGGGGAGAGAGAGGGGGGGCATGTACTCCAAAAGGTTTGATTGGAGGTAACCCGCTAGGAGGTTGGCAGCTGATCCTTCTTGGGAAGAAAGGATGGTTGGTTGTTCTGGGATGACTCGCATTTACTGAGACATCGGACACTGGCTCGTCCTGAGGGGGAGATTGGAGATAGGGGGTGGTAGCTATGTCAAAATATGAGACGACGATGGACTCTCCTCGCACAATTTCCCGGGCGGGGCAGGGGTCGACTGACTCCATCTTTCTCGGAAAAACAACCTCCCGTGGCTGGATGCGGACGATGTCGTCATAAAGGTTTTCAACTGTAGTGGATCTTGTGAAAAATTCGCCGGTTGATACATCAATCCAGGCCAAACCCAAATGATTATTCTCTATCGAGCGGGATGCAGCCGGGCTGATGGCCATAAGATAGTTGTTTTCGTTGTGATCGAGGAACGGCTCGTCGATCAAAGTTCCTGGAGTCACAATGCGAACAACTCGTCGGTCATATGAAGGCTTGATGCCAGGTGGTACAGGCTGCGCAAATTCTTCACAGAGCGCGACGAAACGATTATTTTGTTGGACAAGTGTTTTCAGATGCTTCTGTAGATAAATAACTGGGAAGCCACACATAAGGACGGTCTGATTGTCCCATTTCCGAGACGTTAGTTTGATGTTCAGGAGGCCCGCGACCTCAGCTGCTTGATCAAAATATGACTTGACAAGCGCAACATCGTGGTCAGGACGGCTAACAGAAGGATATCACAAAGCTGACCTCATAAAACTGTCCAACCCGTGTGAGGAGAATGCAATGGGGAAACTTTGACAAGTTTCGCGATATCTCAATAGCAAGTTGGTTTCGAGGTAGTGGAGTCGGAGTCTCTACAAATCGGAGCATTCAGAAACTGATGTATATATTACCATTAGTGCAATTCACCTGTAGAATATGTTGGTAATGCCCTTTTTGATCTGGCGGCAGTATTCCGACTGTCAGACTTTGGATTTGATGGCTCCGCCGGCTCAGGGTCAGCAGAGTTCTCGGTAGCTGCGATTACTCGGGCGCGTCTTTTGCGGGCACGCTTTGTCGTAGGCGAGTTCAAGACTATTGAGTCAGAGGAATCGGATGGCGACAACGGTTGGGATGTATTCAAAGACGAGTTCGAAATCGCAACTATGAAGGAACACATGGTCATGTTAACAAACGTTCAGGTGTAGCAAAAGCGCACGTTTGCGGTGAAGCGCAAGACGGGTATCCGGGATGATTCGAGAGCCGAGTAACGCATCCGGCGGGTGTTC
This sequence comes from Russula earlei, assembly GCA_025769875.1. NCBI lineage: Eukaryota > Fungi > Basidiomycota > Agaricomycetes > Russulales > Russulaceae > Russula > Russula earlei. The sequence continues at coordinate 133,488 of JAGFNK010000017.1, forward strand.
GGGTTGAAGAACAGGCAGCTCAGAGTACTTCTTTTTCGTAATTGTTGGTTTCGAGGCAGAACTCGCGGAATGACAGCGAACAAGGAATTGATAGCGAGATTTCAAGACATTCAGAGTCGACCCGAGCATACGAGGCGACACCTTCCAAGTTGGGTAAACGTGGGCGTCTTGGTTTGGGAATGGCCGCGGTCGAAGTCATTCAATCGGAGCCCGAATCGGTTCAACCCTCACTTGCTTGTGAGCGACCCATTCGTCTCCACCCCTACCACCTCTCTTCAAAATGTCGTTCGCGGGAAGGCGTAGAGGAAACAAGGTCAAAAAGGGCGTTCAATTCACGGTCATGGTCGTCGGTCAGCTTTCCTAGTGCACGTCTTAAAAAAGAGTTCCCTAATTTTCCCCTTGTCTTTTCTCTGCGTTTTGCCCCATTAGGCGCCTCTGGTACCGGACGCACAACATTCGTGAATACCCTCTGCGAGTCGGAGGTTCTGTCGCACAAAGTCTCTGACAGCCCTGAGACTGCGCATGTAGAGGAAGGCATCAGGATCAAGCCGGTCAATGTCGGTGCGTTGCAGCCCCTCGACACTCGGTTTTCCGGGGATTCAGTCTTTGGCCTTTAGAGCTTGAGGAAGATGGCGTGCGTATTGCCCTGACAATCGTGGATACTCCTGGATTTGGTGACAACATCGACAATGAGTTTGCGTATGTATGACATGTTGGAAATGTTTGGGCTACGCTCAATCGTCAAAATCAGATTCCAGGAGATTGTTGGCTACCTTGAACGTCAATACGATGACATTCTTGCTGAGGAGTCTCGTATTAAGCGTAACCCTCGCTTCAGGGACAATCGTGTCCATGCCCTCCTCTACTTCATTCCTCCAACCGGTCACGCGTAAGACGTGTCACTCTACCTCAAGAGTGATGATACTGATATTGTGGTATCACAGTTTACGTGAAATGGACATTGAGCTGATGCGCCGCCTCTCACCCCGTGTGAATGTCATCCCCGTCATCGGCAAGGCTGATTCTTTGACTCCGAGCGAGCTGCGCGGTTTCCGGAAGCGGGTGAGCCTATATCGGACCTTTTGTCCTTCCTTAAACTGAGGCTTGGGTGTAGATCATGGAGGATATCGAGCACTACGATATTCCCGTGTACAACTTCCCTTACGATGTCGAGGAGGACGATGAAGAGACTATCCAAGACAACAGCGAGCTTCGCGCTCTCCTTCCCTTCGCAATCGTGGGCTCTGAGCAGGAGATTGAGATTGACGGCCAGCCAGTTCGCGCTAGAATCTATCCGTGGGGTGTCGTCGAGGTCGACAATCCCAAGCACTCAGATTTTAGCAGATTGCGAAGTGCCCTTTTGAAGTGAGTGTGTCATGTTCGGTCACGGCCATCTTTTCATACAGGAAATAGTTCACATCTAGCGGATCTCAAGTCTCTGACACACGACGTATTGTACGAGACGTATCGTACTGAGAAACTGTCGCGCACGGTTCACTCTGATACGCAGTAACTGCTTTTTTCCACTTGATGTCAAGCTATCGCTGATGAGCCTATTTGCAGTGATTCGTCCATTCTTCCAGAAGAGCTCGCCACTCAGAGCGTGCGCCTGAAAGAAGAGCAGCTTCGCCGAGAGGAGGAGAAGGTTCGTGTGTACATTGTGTATTGCCTGCTGAAGCTGACCGACGACGTATTTGCTAGCTTCGCGAAATCGAGCTCAAGGTGCAGCGTGAAATCAACGAGAAGCGGCAGGAGCTTCTCGCAAAGGAAGAGTCTCTTAGGTTGGTGTCGGACGCGAATGGGACTGTTTTGGATTACTAACGGTTTCCGTAGGAACCTTGAGAGTCGACTTGCGGCTCAGGGCTCACAGGGCGAGTTCCGCGACTAGATTTTTACACTACATGTTGTGGGGGCGAAGCTTTGTTGAGCGCGTGGACTAGTTTGTATACCCCCAGGCGTCGATTGATTCATCTTGCTCGGCCAGTCGTTAAAATATTAATAGTTTGTTGATTTGATTTCGAGTCGGTGTCTCAGTCGCACGGTTCCCCTCGGTTCGGTCGGTCAGTCCCACGCTTCTCACTCGCTCACGCCCTCCCTCGCGAGCGAGGCCCGATCATCAGAAAACTCAGTGCCCATCCCTTACCCCGCTTTTCTTTACCAATCAATCTCTCGCGGGTAGTGTCATCTCCCTGTTCCCCGCGTTAGACGCGATCTCATACCTCATGCAATTCGTCCGTCAACCCACCGTCCTCGCTCAATCCAATGACTGGGACGCTCCTTTCCCCCAACAAGGTGCTGGTCCATCCAACCCTCTATCATCCTCCCCATATCTCTCCTCTTCTTTGACCCAGCGGAGGCGTTCTTCTGCCTTCCACCCCCCCCCCAGAGTCCCCCCTCCCAGTCAGCCAATACCCAACGTTCCGTTGCTTGACGCCATGCCAATCGCCACCTCAGACGAGCCACCCTTCTTTGATGGTGACCTTCCTATGTCCCCTACGGGAACGTTACACGACTTTGTGCGGCCAGTCACTTCTTTTCGACCGGCCACCATGACTCCCTTTCCTCAAGCGCAACCTCGCAACACGTTGCCGACCGTCGCGACTACCCTCCCAACAAACGGAACCCGTTCTCCCCCACGACAGCGCACCCAATCTCCTCCCTCTCAGCATCACGAAAACGGTTCAGATCATCTTGCCCACTCTACTCGCACCTCCCAACCTTCTGCTGAGCGTTCTCGACCATCTTCTAGACGAGCCTTGACAAAGGCTCTCGAACTAGCCCGTGAGGCCGTCAAACTCGACGCAACCAACGACGACCCGTATGGTGCCGTTGTTGCCTATGGAAAGAGCGTTGCTCTCCTCAGCAAGGTCATGGAACGCGTCATCAACGGTGAAGACTCCAACGATTCCGTCCGTCGGAAAAGTGGTCGACGAAGAAGTGTGGTAGCTCAGGAAGAGGAGGTCCGCCGCCTCAAGGCAATCGTGCGTCTTATCAATGGCATTTCCCCGTATATTGATTAAATAAATATACCACTTAGCATGATACCTATGCCGAGCGGATGAATATTCTGAGTTTGATATACAGTATCCCTCCCCCACCGCACTCCCCTTCAACCGTATACCCATCGTCGGTAACTTCATCCACTGACTCGACTCAGCCGTCGTCGCCAGGCTCCCCCTCTTCCCAGTCATCTATCCGTCTTTCCCGCAATCCTTCTGCGAGCCCCCTCGACGCGGTGGACGATCGTCGATTCTCTCAAGAGACTGCGAAATATAGATTTAGTAGCGAACTTTTTGAAGCAAGGGGCTTGCCCGAAGGTACGTGGCCATCTGATACCCTGGGTGTTTTTATAACAGTGCTTTTGGCCACTAGAACCATCCGAGTACCATCATCCGTACTCTGCCGCCGCCGCCGCAAGGACGTCTCAATCCCTGGATGACGACCCAGAGACGCCTGTACCAACGGCGATTGTCGTGGTGCCTAACGGGAAGCGATCGACAGCTCCGCCTCCTGCACGCCCTCGACCTTCGAGCCCCCCACCCTCGGGTTCTCCTGGCCTGCGACCCCGCGCCACTTCTGATCTCCCGCCAATTGTCCCCCCCCCTCAAAGCGCCATAACCCCCGCGCCTCAACAACCCAAATATCTGAGCACAGCCAATAATCGACCACGTGGACAGTCCATAGGTCACACCCGCACTGGCTCCAATAGTCGGCTAGAGCCCTTACAGGAGGAAGGCGACAAGCAGACAGAGCAGCAAATGCTATCGGGTCAGCAGCAATGGCACCACCATGGCTTCGAGGAGGATTTACGTCACCAGCGTACCCCTTCACAGGCCCAGAGGGATGCAAATCGATCCCAAGATCTGCCCCCTCTTCCTGTGGCGAATAATTTGGCCCCTCCTCGCGATGTCGAGTCACTCCAAGACCGTTCGCCCATATCTTCAAGGTTTGGACCGCGGCCTCGGGGAGGTTCGACTCTTTCAACACGCTCGGAAATTCTTGCTCCGCCTCTGATTAGTGATTCCACTACAATGGGCACGATCTCTCAGAGACGATCCAAATCATTCGCGCCAGCGGCCAGCCCTGCTGTTGGTTCAACCCAAATCGCCGAAGTAGTGCCACCTCCGACCTTGAAGCCGAAACTTCCTAGTGTCACCACAACAACTCCACCACCTGCCACCTATACACGTAGTCGCGCTTCGTCGCAGCCAGGGCAGCGACCAAGCCTACCCGGATTGCCTCCTCTCTCATATGATGCTACGGGGTTGCCATCTACCGCGGTGCCTCATTCGACGTCTTTTGTGCTTCCTCGGAAGACGTCTTTCTCATCTAAAAGCAACTCCTCTCTCCCTCATATCACCGTGGTCACCGGATATCTGTCTCCGCCAGTGGATGCGCCATCGAACCAGCTCGTACCGCCACCACCTATACCACATAGCAACCTACCTACCACCCCAGTCTCCCCTCTCCCGCCTTCCGCACCGTCGGACCCTCTCCGCAAACCCTACCATATGATGAACCTACTTCGACACACGATGACGTCCAAGACAGGCGGCTATATCACGCCAAGATTGCACGTCCCTCAGGAGGTTTGGTCACAAGGTGGCGCGAGGTTGTTGAACTTGCCCGAGAAAGTGCGCGTCGTCGAGGTGCTATGCTCGTCGCTCGAGGAAGTGCAATATTCAAGCGGTGTAATCTTCGGTGCAGGTAACGTGAGCGCCAGCATGGCACCCGGAATAGGCAAGAAGGACGGCGAAATGTGGTCGCTCAAACTGGAGGAGTTTTCCCATGTTTGCGACGGTGTGGTGGCAAACTTTGGGAAGAAGCTGGGTGTCGGGGAAGGCTTCATGATCAAGAAGAATAGCGGGGTGAGTTGACTAGTCGTGATTTTTTTATATCATTTTATACTGACCGAAAAATGGAGGTTACGTCCTGGGGTGGCAAACTGACTCGCCAACTTGACAAGCTCACGAATCAGAAGAAGTGAGCCTTCCGCGTTCTATCTCCCCATCCATTCTTGATTCTGACGTGTCTCGCACATGTAGCCTCGATTCTCCCGCGTCGTACGTCCAAGGGCTCAGCCGACTCTTCGCGCAAGCGCAACTCCTCGATGAGCACTCGCGCGCCATCGCGATGCAACCCGCCGGCCCCGCTTATGCCAGCCTAACTCCGGAGTTGCGATCCGCCATCGAGGACAAGCTCCGACGATCGTCTGAATTCTTCGCCACCGTCGTCCTCACGTTCGTCGTACGCGACATGGCACAGTTACTCGATAAATACGTCAAGAAGTGCGAAAAGTGGCTCGCCGAGTAGAGAGAGCGCACGCGACACCCGCTCGTTGGCACATCGAATCCACCACCCATCCTACAACACAACAACATCACATTCGTTCTCTCTTCGAATATCTGGAAAAGGAAAGGAAGAGGAAGCTGGGCCGGTCTGTGTCGCTGTATTTTATTTTGCTTTTCCGGGGACTACACGCCTTGGCGGATTATATATCCTTAACATCTTCTCTCGTGCTTCTTCCCGTCGGTTCGTACCTTTCAAAGATTATCCCCCCACCCCATACTCGCCTTTTTTTTCTTTCTTTTTTTTTTTTTTACCTTTTTCATTTCTTCCTTCGGCGGCTCGAGTCGAGCGTGAATATTTGACTGGCCCCATAGGTTACCCACCCCACATAACACTGTTTGTCTCTGTTCAGCAACCCCTACACCCTCTGCGATCACCTCTGCACGCATACCATATTGGCCATTGTATCAGCAGCCCCTTCCTCTTGCGCATGTTCATTACACGTCGCGCGCTTCACGGCAAGTAGCTCCGATTGCAATGTAAACTCATAAAGTAGAACTCAAAGGATGCGCAATATATAGTTATGATCTGATAGAAAATATAGTCCGGGGGCGGAACCGATTGATCGAGTGGAATTTCTCGGATTAGACACGTCGGAGCGAGCGCAGAGTTACGTACAGTAGTGGCCGTCAAAGTATAAACAGGAAATAACTTATGCGTGTGCGTGATCGAAGTGACATGGACGAGGTGGATACAACACTGGAAACTGGGACTTAGCTAGGAGGATGTGGGCGTAAGGTAAAAGATCATAAGGAAGAAGGTAAGGGCTAGGCGATGCGAATTGGGAGACGACATCAAGTGAAAGACACATCATGTGGCACTCGCTCGTTGCCACTGGTGAGGAAGGGTCGGGGAGGCGATGCTTTGATGAAAATCAGACAGTACCTGGAGACGCATGGCTAAAGTGACCCAAAGTCAGCCGGCCCGGGAAGATGAGGGGAGGTGGTGGGGGGAGGAGATGGCGTACCGTAGGCGTGGCGCGCGGGTTCGTCGATATCCTCTTCATCAGAATCTCGAAAGGCATCAACGGTGGTGACGACATGCCAAGCCTCTAAGAGGAGAAAAAAAAAAAAGGGGGGGGGGGGGGGGGGGTCAGATAAGAGAAAAAAAGCGCAAGGTCAGCCCGTACGTTGGACAATCGACCGATGAAAGCCACCATTCGAGTGTCGGTTGGCCGTGCGGGGCGTCGACGAGGTCTCTGAAAGCGCGCGTGAGAGTTCGAGTGACGTTGGAAGATTGTGCCGTCTTTTGTGTGAAGGTCGGCCTGGGTAAGAAATTCGCAATGGTCCGCATTTCAAGATACGAGGTGAAACACACCGAGCAGGTCCGTCTCCTCCGCATTACCTTCCTCTACAGAGGAATCGGGATCGGACCGTTCCCTCTTCGCGGGAAGGAATTTCCCGGGAGAGTGTGCCCTGACTTTGGGCTTGGCCAAACCCTTCCGGTCCTTGGAATTGTTGTTCTCGCCGCCTTGGGCGTTCTTCGCGAGGAATTCCATACGCAATCTGGTCATCTTCGTTGCGTAGTCTCTCTCATCCTCCGGATCGACGTTCTCCTTCTCGAATTCCTCCTCGGAGAGAGGGGAAAGTTCTGAGATGAGGAAAGGGTGCTTCCTTGCGTGGTCATCGTCGAACGGGTTGGGGGAAGGAGCCTCGTGATAGTGGAAGGCGAGCCAGAGGAAGGCGCGAGCACGAGACGGGGACGATATCTTGATGGGCAAAAAGAGATCAAGGAAATCGATATCAAGGCTACCAAAGTGGTCATGCGCCACGGTCTGCGAGAAATGTGAAAGACAATGATGAGCGATCGAGGGGAAAGGATAACGAACGGTGAAGTGATTGGAGAGGACAAAGAGAAGATTGACGATGCTGGTCGAGGGGACGATGCCGGCTGCCTGAAGTGAGCGACGGGTCAGAACAGGGTTGATGTGATTGCAGGGCACGGCCCGATGGCGATCTTACCGCCCTCGCACGGAGTTCTGCGGGAGTGACGGGCATGCTGGTCGCCGCCTCGTCTCTGAGACTGCAAGCCTTGAGGATGTTCTTTATGCGCGGCGCGTCTTGAAGATTCGCATCGGCCTTCTGCAGCGAAGCGACGGGGTGATAAGTACGTAACGCCGTACGCATTTCCGGAAGGACTGCGCAACAACGAAAAGGACGAAGACCGTGTCAGAACAGAATCTGGCAAACGGATGGACGAAACGGACATGTCATCGTCGTGTTGACCCGGCCGACGTTCGCCAGGAGCGACATCTTGGCAAAGTCCGTGGCAAACTCGGGCGTCTCCTGCATCTTCTCCCGAAGTGCCTTCGAACACCGCGGCGAGCTCATCAGCGCCTGCACGTAGAGGTCCCGGAATGTGACCGTCGTTGTAGCGGCCGATCCGCCCTCCTTGGACGATGACGGCGGCGACGATGTCGGGTCGGTGAAGACGCGTTCTTGAGCGGCGAAGATGTGATGGAGAAAGTCGTACTGGAGGTCGCGTCGGGTGAGCGGCTCTGCCTCCTGATGCTTGATTGCGAAAGCCTTTCGGCGTGCGAACGAGGAACTGAGGGGCGGGTACGGCGTCAGAGCGAGTTGTTAAAGACGAGCGAGTCTGGGACGTACTTGTTGGCCCTTTGGGTGGCCATGGATGTAGAGTGGGATGAAAGTGGTAGTAATTGTCTGTCTGTAGTGGCAACCCAACGATTCCGGTCACCGCGGTTATCCGCCAACGACGACCCAACCAAGACAGCAGCCGGACTCAACTCAACACCGACCCTCGCCGAGCTCAATCACCACCTCGACAATGAATTCGTTTCGTTTTGATCACAAAACACCCGTGGATCATCTCCCCCTGTCGCCCTGCTCTACGTCCCTTTACCACCACCTTTCATCTTCGCGATCTCCCAAGGGCATGCTGGCCATCCCCTCGTCTTGTTCTTGACCCATGACTTATCCTCGCCTTTTCATCGTCCTCTTCTCTTTTGCTCTTTTCCCATTCGCCGCGACTGTGTCGTCCCTTCATTTTCGTTTCATCGACCCAAATGACCCCTCTGTCACCTTCTCTCACGGCTGGTCAATCCCACCTTCATGGGTACCGTTCAATGCATCGTTCGCCCAGACCACTCAACACGGCGCCTCATTTAACGTCGTTCTCCCACGTCAGTCGTCATAGTTTCCTATTCAGCACAGGCTAATCTCCCTTTCATTTTCCTAAAAGTGGGCGCAACGCAAGTCCTGCTTCTCGGATCATCGAGCTTTCAAAACAACAAGCTGGCGGTTTGTCTAGACTGCCGTCATCCTTGGGATGTCACGCGGTCAGAGATTGTCAGTGCAAGCGCAGAATCAACTTCCCGCAACGTTGACCACGTTTCGGCACGTGCATCGTCTTATCATCTTTCTGTGAAACCTCATTCCTTGTAGACTGTTCTCCTCGATCTCAAGGTTGATCCTCGCGCTAGCCATGTCCTAACTATCGTCAATATGCTGGATCCATGGTCTGATTTCGCAGGGAAACTCTCCCTCGACGCCTTGGTCGTGGCAATGCAACAAGGTATTTCACTGTCCTCCCCCCTCGGCAGCCATCTTACTCAGCACTCCTCGCGTTTCTTTCGCCGTAGCTACACTATTTGCTCGCTCCGACGATTCCAATGATTCCGAAGATTTCGACTATTTGCCTCGGCGCCCATCGTCACTCCCGGACAAGTATCGTCAGTCTCTTATCGACCCATTAGTCCGTATCACAGGCATGTTCCAGGACTGGTTGGACAGACACTCTAAACCGTCTTCTGCCTTGAACCCGACTAGTACTCCTGTGACGAGCCCTCTTCCTACTACGCCGCCTTCCACGCCCTCAACTCCTTCCCCGACGCCTACGACGCTCTCCCCTTCTGCGCCTCTGTCATCGAGTCAAGTCCCATCCACCCCGTCCGATACGCCCACCGGTACGCCAACCCCTACCACCTCATCCCCCGTACCCACAAGCTCTGGAGGAAACCCATCAGGTTCTGAGACATCTCCAAACGTGACGGCGTCTGTATCTTCTTCGAGTGGTCCGTCATACCCTTCCACGACATCAACCCCCTCGTCCCCCGTCAAACAAAGCTCAGATTCAGAATCCAATGCGGTACTGGAATCCTCGCCATCCAATTCACTGTCTTCAACGCACCACGGAATATCCAAGTCAATTCTGGCAGTCATTGTCGTATTTACTCTGTTCATCTTCTTCGCTCTTGTCCTCGCTGCCATCGCGTTCTGTGTTCATCGGGCTCGTCGCTCCGCATCTCCTTCGCTGAAAAGTGACGACGAACAGATGAATTATGACAGACGGGACCCTAACCCCCCCGTGGTGACGGTAATTCCAGAAATGCAAACCTCTCGGCCGTTGAGTGACATATCAGTGTATTCGGAACCCCACTCATTCGCCCCCCGCAACGCCGATACTCACCACGTGGACCGACCAGTGATAACACCTTTGAGACTTGACTCTTCCCTTCCCACGCCTGAGCTGGGCGGAGGCGGGATGGCAGCGCAATCCTTCAGTGCCGAACTTCAGCCGCCGTCATCTCAGTGGGCATACGAGTATGAGGCTTCTTCCGACGATGGAAGCCCCAGAACGACGAACAGTTGAGTACCTCGCTTTCCATTCTGCGTACTGGAAAGAGCTCGCGCGGGACGATCCCATCGCTGATGACCGTCCCTCCTTGCAGGGCCGCTGCCAGCCACACCCCCGACGGCACCACTGTCATTCAGACGCCGGGACTAACCGTACGCTAGTGCCCTTCTGCTCAGATCCATAGACGCTTTTTTCCACGTGCCATCTGAGCTTTCCGTTTTCTTGTTGTTTCGCGGTTGTCGGAGTCGTGCTCTCCTGCCGTTGTGGACTCCCACTGCAAGTGTCAAGTTGATAGAGCCACGCCTTGTTTATAATACCGCTTTCAAGGGAGGCTTGTGCGGCCTACGTGCGCAGCTCTCGTCGGTGTGACACAACCAGACGAGCAGACAACCGATGGATGCCACAAACCAAAGTCAATGAATGTTTGAGAGGATCTCATCAATCACGCGTGAGATACTCTGGAGCTTCTCAGCGTATCCCACAAGAGAAGTAGCGACTTTCGCCCGTATGTTGATCCAGGGGAATTGTGTTATTATTTGACGCTGGAAGATGCGACGTAGCAAGTAAAGTGATAGGTGTAGTAATGCAGTAGTGCGATTAAGGACAGGCTGTGATGAGAGAGGGAGCAGTAGGAAGGGAAAGCTCCCAACAGATGGTATCCGAATAAGTACACCATGGCAAAGAAGAATAAGTCAATGAACGAACGAACGTGGCTCCAAGCATATAAAAAGAATAATTCACAACTCATCATCTATGGCACGCGCAAACACCTTCGTACAAGGATTTCACGAGACCGCCTCCCAGATGTCTCGCACTCGCTCCAGCACTTCTACCACTACACTGCTGCGATACACCAGCCCATGGTCCGCACCGCGTACAACCTGGACGCCACAACGTCCCGGTCCCATGGTGCGTTCCATCCAGCGTACCGCGTTCTCTGCAATCTTCTCGTCGCGATCACCGTACCACACGCGCACGGTATGTGGGTATGCCGCATATGAGAATCCCCACGGCTGCTGGTCATGGTTTAAGATTTGCAGCAAATCGCCATGAGTTCCGCGCGAAGATTCAGCGTGAGCCGCAGCGATGAGCGCATTACCCAGCGCGGCCTGGTACGCGCTCGTGGCCATCATGCTTGACGTTGTGGGAGACGAAGGTACGCTCGCGTGTACGGGAGACCTGAGTGAGGGTGGGTATAACCGTGAGGGTGTGCTATGGGACAAAGAACGACGGCCGGCTGCGCGACGGTTGGAGGGTTCCATGGGCGGTATAGGGGAACCACTATGCGCACCGGTAGCATTTGCCCAGTTAAAAGCGTCAAGGCCAAGCCCGACATCGATGGACAGAGGCGGGGGCACTTGAGGAGGGGTTGCGATGGTGACAGCTTTGTATGACAGAGTTGTCGACGATCGCCGGAGTGATCCCATGGAGCGTAGCGCTTTCAACTTGCGCCCTCCAGCAGAAGGGCTAGGTTTCTCGGGAGAAGGCTGCGATTGCGGGCCGCCTTTCAGCCTGGTTAAAAACCCCTTCGATGTTTTCCGCGCGAAGGAGTGCTCCGGCTTGCTCATGCTTACTGAGCGACGACGTTGGGAACCTGAGCTCCTGGCACCAAGAGTACTTCGACTATCGAAACGTCCTTCAAAATCTCGCAAATCATCGTAATCGCTAGAGAGGCTCGATCCAAGGCTAGGACGCCGCCCCGCAGCGGAGTAGGAAAGAGAAAGTGTCGGGCTGGCGCTCTTATCTGGAGATCGACGCGTAGGCGCAGTGTTAGGTGGCGTAGGGAGGGCAGACCTGGCGTCGTAGCCAATACCCTTGTAGGCAATGGTGGGAGGTTTGCCGAGCATCCAAGCCTGGATTTTCCACTCTGCAGCTTGGGCTGTCTTCAGTATACCAGTTGGGACATACTTGAGCCATTTGTAACCGGCTGGTCAGATTGAATGAGACAGAGCATGATGGAATTCGAGGAGAAAGCACAAACCTCCCTCCACACCACCGACCCAGGGAGCGAGAAGTAAGATTTCGCCGCGGACACGTTCAGGGACCTTATTGGCGAACGACAGAGCATATGGGGCGCCAGCCGAATGAGCCATTACGCTGCACTGGTCGATGTGTAACAGGTCAAGAATCTCTTCAACGGCCGAAGCCCATTCTGGAATGCCCCGAGCTGTTTTGGAGTTGGGAACTTGGGTTCGGCCAATGCCCCACCTGCCAGCTCGGTAAAGAAAGCAATCATAAGGCTCGACACGAATAAGCTCACCTATCGATGGTGATGAGACGGATGCCGAGGCATTCTGCCATCTCATCATAGAGACCGGAAACATATCGTACGCCACCCAGACCCAAAAATATGACAAGAGGATGGCCCGTAGAGCTCCCGAGATCCGACAAGCTCACGATCAGAGGATTCTCTTTGGATGCATGGGGGGGACGAGTGAGTTTGAGCAAGGTTGTCAATCTGACAGAGCGAAGGTACCCCGCGATGGCCTGTGATTGGGTGAGCGGGGGAGTAAAATCGACTTGATCAACCGGGTCCACGCCGTTGTGACAAGGCGTTGTGCGACGACCGTCCAGCCCGGGAGATGCCAAACCGGACGAGCGTTCGGACATGAAGGAATGCCGGGAACGAGATGATTGCGAACTCAAGAGAGGGGCTTGAACGACCGGAGACGTTGTCTGATTGCGCAGAGTCATCCTCACTTCTTCAGCGATGCTATCCACAGATGTGCGCGAGACAAGCTCGGCTTCCTCGGCTGCGGACACCGGTTCGGGCTCTGATTCTTGCTCTTCATATACGATTTCATGACCATGACTGCTCGCTTGCATGGAATTTCGGGCGGTGGATGGACGAGATCTTGCTTGCTGTTCGGGAGGAGCATAGTTGCGAATGATTTCCGAGATGGAAGGGGCGACCGACTTGCAATCGGAACGAGAGTGGCGGGGTGAAGGGGGAGGGCTGCCCTGCGGGGAAATAGAGCTACCGGAAGCGATTGCAGGGGAAGACGGCCTTGACGGTTTGGAACGAGAGGAACGGCGAGCGGAGAGTGATTGAGATATGCGGGGACGCGCTTCGTCATCCTCGTCGGCGTCATTGGCGGCATCGGTGTCATCATCGTGATGACCGTGACGAGAGGATCGTTCGTTGGACGAGATACTGCGAGACAGCCCACCGCCGAGAGTGACACCGGGGGGAGGGGTGGGAAGGGGAGGTTGGTAAAGTGGGTGAAATCTGTCCTTGACGCGGGTGGAACGAGAGGAGATACCACCTGAGCCCATGAACAAGTCGTCCTTTCCGAAACGGTTCATGCCGTCGACCAAGGCATCCATTGTCTCCACGCCGGAGATGGGAGCGGAGACAACGACGGAAAAAGGATCGAAGAGGGCTTTGGGAGTAGACAGATCAATGGGGGTCTGGGGAGGCGTTTCGAGCTGAGTGAGAGAAGAGGAATCGGATATTCGAAAGTGGGAACGGTCAGAACGGTGTTCTCCCGAAGATCTGTTTGGGTATTGCCGGGAACGTCGCCGAGGTGTGGGAGGTTTCAGAACGAAGTCATCTTTGTGCGTATGACGAGAGTAAGAGAGATGAGGGTCGGAACGGCCGCCAAAGGTTGTCATCGTGTCGCTGGCGTAGTGAGAGTTTGAGGAGAGATCAGAGTGAAGGGTGGCGGTGGAAGCGCCGTATGGACGAGCGACTCGACCATGAGGGTCATGTTGTCTCTGGAGGTTTGATTGAGGGGCGGGATGGGACGTTTGACGGGGATAGCGATCAAAGTAGGAAGGAGCACGACGGACGGGGAAGGGGACATCGGTTGCAGACTGAGGCGACAGCTTGTCCTTTCCCTTTGCCTTGAGAAAGGAACCATCCCGGGTGGGGGATGGGTGGGAAGGAATGTGGGTAGAGGCGGTAGCGAGGGGGTTGATGGGGAGTCGGGGTGACAGGATGGGTCTGGTGCTCGAGTCGGGAGCAGACCGAGGGAATGAGGACATGGGGAAAGGGAGCGTCGTGAGAGGCGGTGTTGATGGTGAGGAGAGGGAGAGGGAGAGGGAGAGGGAGAGGGAGGGAGTCGAGTGAACGCCGTGAGAGGTGAAGAGCAAAGAGTTGTGTAACGCGATCGGGCGCCTTGGAAGCGCTCATCACTTCTCTTCTCTCTCTTCCCTCGACTTCTCTCTCGATGTGCGTCGCCCTGGTCCGATCCGAGCTCGATTCACCGCACCACCGCACCGAACTTCCGGCTCACCGCACCGCTTGCTTTCCCCCTTGATGTCAATGCGACGAGACGTACACGCCATTGAGATCGCCCATCGACCGCCGAGGACGTGGGGTCAGATAATCCATACCATCGTCTTCTCGCTCGTCTTCGACTTTGGTTGCCTCATGATCCACACTTCCCAGTTGATCTTCCTCCTTCCCCTCCGCCTCCTTCCATTTTCCTTGTCGGATTCCCTCTCTGAAACAGGCATTCGCCTCAGCAAGGGCGCGTTTGGCACTCTTCTCGGTAAGCCAAAGAATATCTTGGTCTGTCTGGCTCACCCCATCTCTAGTTCTCATGTCTCAATGGTTTGCGCCTTCCCGCCTAGTCGTCACTCTCGAGCACGACGGCCCTGGTGCCTTTTCTCCCGCCCAGATCGATGAAATTGCCGTACGAGATGAGGACGGGCGAGTCTTGGGTCTCAATTTACCCCGCAAGTCCATCCTGATCGCGAATCACCAAGTTGGTACCCGCCCAAAGACACTCCCAACAGTGACATCTCCCCTTACCGCTTTTAGGTCTATGCAGACTGGTGGTACGCTTGGTGTCTCACCTACTTTATGCACACCCACCGCGACGTGTACATCGTCCTGAAGAAAAGTTTGAGATGGATCCCTGTCATCGGTTGGGTAATTCAGTTCCCCACTCACCTGTTTCTCCGCTAACGCCGCCTCTAGGGAATGCAATTCTTCAACTTTATCTTCCTCGCGCGTTCTTGGGCCTCAGACCGTCTTTATCTTGCAAAGCAGCTGGCCCTTCTAGGTCGAAGAGCCCAGGAGCATGACACCCCTCTCACTTTCATTCTCTACCCGGAGGGTACCCTTGTCAGTCCAGATACTCGCCCAACCAGCAAAAAGTATGCCGACAAACTCGGCATCGTAAGCTCCCTCCATCCCCATCGTCCATCCGTCAACTCACCCTTCGCAGTCCGACATGAACTACTCACTCCTTCCACGGTCAACCGGGTTGCACTACAGCCTCCGTGCCTTGTCACCTTGTGTCCCCACGTTGCAATTGCTTGATATCACCGTCGCGTACCCCGGTATGTTCTCTCCATTTCATTTCAATTAGCCGAGTTCATTTCGCACCTTCAGGCGTCCCACCCATGGGATACGGTCAATCATATTACACTCTACAATCTATCTTCCTAGATGGCGTACCACCTCCCGCAGTTCACATGCACATCCGCCGATTTGATGTAACTACGGATGTGCCCATCGGCAACGTACCTCGTAGCCATTCCGGCACCCCTCTTGATGGCACCCCTCGT
The DNA here is from genome assembly GCA_025769875.1 of Russula earlei. Taxonomy (NCBI): domain Eukaryota; kingdom Fungi; phylum Basidiomycota; class Agaricomycetes; order Russulales; family Russulaceae; genus Russula; species Russula earlei. The sequence continues at coordinate 148,953 of JAGFNK010000017.1, forward strand.
AGGAAAGCGCTTGAAGTCGACGTCCCAGAGCACGAACGCCAGGCGTTCGACCTCTGGTTGCGAGATCGGTGGACGGAAAAGGACCAACTTATGCAACGATTCCATGACACCGGCTCTTTCTCCTCTCGCGACGAGTACCCTGAGATTGACGTACCGCTCCAACTGAGACACAAGCGAGAAGTCCTCGATGCATTCGGTTTCTTCATACCGGTCTTGGTGCGATACGCGTGGAACCGACTCCAACGCATAGTGCGGTGAATCATCACTTACCCATACTATCTTTTCTTGGACGGTTGTTTGCCTTCCGGATGATTGTTCACATTCTATTTGTCATTTCCTCGACGCGTTTTGCCTCTTTTCTCGATTAATGTTGGTAGATCATTATACTAGAATGATGGTCCTAGCATTACATGAAAGCAAAGCAAATTCTAGTAAGCCGGTTTTGTGGAGGACGTCTAGGGTGCGTATATCTAAGCGCCTTGTCTTTGAGACTCGATTTTCTTCACAATGAAGAGGCTCGTATCCAAAAATCGTTCAACACAGTTCGCCAAGCAGCTCTCTTCGCCCCGAGAGAACCGCGTCGAGGGCGTGCCGGTGATACACCTGCGAACAAAGCGTATGAGTTCATCCGAAACGGGGCAAGTTGAGTTGCGGTGCAGTGCAAGACGGCCGTGAAAAACGCACTTGTCCCAGCACATGCTGGTGAACGTGTGGATGGACTGCTGGAGACGCGCCTGCGCCTGTTCCCGCTCGAGGAAAGACTGGAGCTCTTTCTGGTTCGTTGTCAGCGAATCGGAAGCTCAACTGAGCTGAGCGGGGACGAGAGCAACGCGCTCTCTCACCTGGGTCGTGTCGTCAAAGCGGTCGGCCATGGGGGGGCGGTTTGATTTCAAACGTTTGTTTGTTGGTTGGCTGACCAGGGTCGGTCGCTCGGGGGGGCCTCCGGACCGGTCGTTGTCTCCGATTGGCGACTGGCGTCACGTGATGAAACTTATATTTTCTTCGCACTGGACGCGCATCGATCGTTACTGCTCTATGTTTTGGCCACACATGAATTCGAATGGGGCATGTCGACTAACGGAGAGTGACACGTAGCGGAGCACACGTACAGGCACCGCACGAGAGTATCCGCGCGATCTTTTTTTTTTTTTTTTTTTTTTTCATCGAATGGTGCCCCCAAAGTTGAGGCCAGGCCGCCCATCATGACGACGACCGAGCACCGGGTCCTTCTGCTTCTCCCGCTCCCGCTTGCGCCTCAACCATGAAGGGCTGCGCCAGCGCTTCCCTCAAAACCGCCCCGCTGTCGTCCAACGAATGCAAGAAGCGAAGCAGTTCGCGACACAACTGCCAATCCTTCGCCGACACCGCACCCCGCAGCAGCCGGAAGGCGTCGTCGTGACCCCTGTCGAGCTGCTCGAGGCTGTGTAAAACGAGGAGGTATGACCCTGCGGTTCGCAATCGCTGCGAGCTCAAACACGTCTGCGAAAAGAAAGAAAAAAAAATTTTGAGAGAGAGAGAGAGAGATCAAAAATCAAAAACGACGTTATTTTTCAAATGTCACAACACGACCTACTTCGAATAGCGTCTTTGGGTCGCCCACGATGTCGAACAGACGTCGCCAGCGCGTCATCTCCGTCTTGCGCGCGCATCCCACGACCACGTCCAGGGCGACGTCGAAATGGTCTAAAAACTCGATGACGGACGGGAGGATGCTTCCGTGTTCGCCGTTCGCTGTGACGTCCTCCCCGGTCGCGTCCGACTCGACGACGGTGTGAAGGAGGATCTCGAGAGCGTGCGCGAAGAAGACCAGGTGCTGGTAGTGCGACGCAAGGGAAACCGCCTCTTGTACTTGGCCGGCTGCCAGGTGAAAGCGTAATATGTGGTGTAGAAATAGATGTGACTGTAATGCTCGGTCAAAGGACGTTCCCAAGGGACCACGCGGCTAGTCATTGCCTTACACTTGTTGCATGACGAAACGTTACAAATGGCAGAGTGGCCACCACGCTACTTTCGTGTTCCGCCCCGATGATTATGCCCTTGTCCATGAGAACGGCTGCATCGGGTCAGATAGTCCCAACATTAGAGGTGTGCTCGGTCTTAACTTACATAGTGGATAGAAATCCAACGGAACATTTACACTTTCCCTGACGTGACCACTCTGCGATTCGGAGGCCGACTCTGACGGAGCTTCTATCGTCAGCGCGTTGAGCCAAACTCTCATGCCCTGCCCGTCGTAACCCCATAACGAGTTTTCCAAGGCCCCGATACCGCGTAAATGTATCCAGCAGAACTCTATCCGGTCAGCCAGGATCTGCATGTCATACCGCACTTCTTGGTCGCCAGACTGTAATGTCAACTCTGGTCAGAAGATGGGTGAGTCAAATACTAAGACGCGCAAACCTTTCTGGGCTTTAGCAATGCTAACTTTCCCCCGACCATCATCAGGACAGTGGCAATGGCGAGGTCGTCTGCCGGATCGCCGAATTCTACAAAGGACAGAAAAAACAGCATCAGAATATCATTGTACATGTTATCCACAGGAACCAACGTTTGTGAGCGGCAGGAATCATCCAGCTCAAGGCTAGCACGGCATTAGGGTTGGCAATGACACCGTCGAAGGAGATGCTTCCGGCGAGATGTAACTTGATCGTGTCTGCAGTCGGCACGATCAAGTAGTGAAGCAGGGTGTTGTCCGAGATATACACCAATAAAGAATTGTCCACGAGGGAGAGAATAACCGTAGGTGAGCTCAACTGTTCGCGATGTAGCACGTTCTGGTTACTGAGCTCCAGGTCTCGAGAATACAACCGTAACTAAAAGTAATATGAGGATACCCACCAGCGAGGTAATAACTTTCACGCTTACCTGCCAGGACCGACCAACTTCCACCGCGACAATCAAGACATGGTGAAACCACAGAAAGCCACCTCTGACGGTGAAGGCTGACTCCTGCAACTCATCGCCAAATAGCTTCCAACGTCCGGACGTCGAACTATAATGCGTTAGTCCTCGTCGACCCGCAATTGCGATCAGCCTCCCATCAGCACTAATAGCAGAGTAGCGTATTGGCCAATTCGTGGCCAGATATTTTTGCGGTATCTAAGCACCCGCAGTTGAGCAGTGGTCACTGCCATGCCTGATCAGGGACTAGCCTTTATGTGCTGCCAAACATCAGATTCCGGATTGATCACGCTCATATCGGGTTGATCAGCGCCCCTGTAAACTAGGACTCGATCGTCCATTTGTAGAAAAGCGTACTGTGCATTGTCCTGGAAATCTTCCTCAGATACCACACGACGCAGCATGGAGAACCCAACCCACAGGAATGTGTTGCCCCGTGATAGCGCTTTTTGCAAAAGGGATCGTGTAAAGTTGCCCGTCAGATACTGGAGCAATATTTAGTCACGCATACGACGAAGCGATTGGCAATGACTCACTGTGCTCGTGGGAGTGAGAAAGGACAAAAAGCTCGAAGTTACCCGGAGCCCAAAACTGTGGAGGATCTGAGAAAGGGGACTTCAATATCAACTGAGTAGCCCACAAGATCCCGGATGCCGTTCATGAACATGTCCTTGAACCTGACAATCTAAGTTCAGTAACTCCCCGGACACTCTAGATGTTTGTTTTGCGTACTTGCTCTCATCTGTCCGATTCTCCAATCCAAAACTCCATGCCAGACATCGTCCAGCGACGCTCCAAACCGCCCATCCCTTTTCCCAACCAACAGCGAGAACGTATCCGTCCGAACTCCATTCCATGGCACATACTGGCCCTCTGTCTTTGATGTGGTAGGATTGTGGGGTTTCCAACACTTGAGGCTTTGACGCTACGCCGCGCTGCGAAGGAAAGTTTGTGTACTCGACATTACCACTAAGGGAACGAGTGTCATCACGTAGATAACGTTAGACGGGAATATTTTAACACACCATTGGGTACCAACCGCGATGAGAGAAAACTTCATATTGACAACAACCTTGACAGCTCGACGAGGCTGATCATAATCGTCTGTGCACACACCCTCGTCGGGATGAACTTGCTTTCCGCTTCTGTACCCATTTGGGGACCTTCACGTCATGTATGCATGAACCCCGCCATTGAGAGCCGGATCGAGAATTGGCAGTGTCGTCAGATTTTCTTGTTTTCCAGGCTCCATCCGCCAAGGTCTGGAGTAGAAAATGAGTATCGACTTGGCCACCAAGTCTGTTCCAGCGCAAGAAACGTACGCTTCCATCTGTTTGAGCTCCTTCCCGATGCGAGGCTACTGTGTCGGACTCGTCACTCTCAACTAGCTGCGCGAGGTATGCGCGACCGTCCGAGGTAATCCAAGATTCGACATTCGTACCGGGGATCGATGAGATCTTCAAAACCACGACTGAATTTTTGCGCGTTAGAATATGAAAAGTCGCCGACTCATCATCTGTGCACACTGACCATTCGGCTCAATGAGCCACGGGAAGCTTTGTTCAGCGAGTATCCAACTATCGTAATGGTCCTTGTCGTCATCGCCGTCAAGTGGGTTTGGCTCATCAGTCATAGGCCAGGGTATGCGCTGGACGGATGGTGGGCTCCTCGTAGAAAAGAAGATGCAACGTTTTCGTGGTGATGCACTATTGTGAACGAGGGAAGTTTGGGGTTATTTTACAGAAGAAAATACTCACCTGAGGAGGTTCCCTTCGATCCGAATCACACCCTCAAAACGTATTACGAGTGCCTGTAACGGCAGAGCTTCTCCTGGTCCAGAAAGAAATGTGCGCAAAGAACCAGATCCCAGCCGGGGAGTACCATAAGGTACTTCATTCGGCTTCTGATGCAGGGAGGCGAGGACCAGATAGGATGTTGTGGTCTGAGGCCAGGCTCTTTGACTGCGGCTCGCAACACGTTGCAAAAGGAACGACGCACCAGAATGACGATTCGCGTTCCATCGGTAGACCAGTGAGCCGATTGGTTTTCTCCGTGCTCTTTCACGCTCGTCGATGTCCTTGAAAGATATGCAAGGATGGTCAACGGCTAGATAATGAGCGTCGGGACGTGCACTCAGTTTGACGATTCCAACGAGGCGAAGGTCACACACCCTGACGCGCCATATGGCGATACCATCCGTTGTCAGCGTACAAAATAGTGACTTGTGAGGGCTTGGAGGTATCCCAAGCACTGACGCCGGGGTGGCATTGGGCAGCGAAGGGACCGTACAGAATTGGCGGGCAACTGAAGTAGGGAAATACATAAATTACTGTCGTTGGTGGTGACCGAAGGGACACAGTTGGGAGGTTGGATAATCAAACGAGAAAAGGAATGAAATATCGCGGGGTAGATACTGTATGCTCGCTTGACCGTTTGCAAACAAACGATGCCCGTTAGCGCCGGTGGGAGCAATAAGCCATAGAAAAAGATAATCATGGCTCGGAGCGGGCGATGCTCACCGACAGTAGCATCAGCGAAAACGATGAGGAGACTTATGTCGTCTATCCGCTTTATTTTGAAGCCCCCTGTTGCTTTCTCTCATTCAGAAAAAGCAAGTTGGATGTCGCACGTCTTTCATGCTACATAGATGTTGCAACACTTCCATCCCGATCGCCCTACTTCTCGCTCCGATCCCTGATGATATGATATTAGTTCACGATCGAGTACTCTTCTTCTTGCGTATTGTATGGCCCCTATGTATGTATTCCTACAGCCACAGTACCATCAAACCCAATGCTCGATACATAGACACCTCAGCGTTCGTAACACGTACACGAAGAAGCACTGAGGTAAGTTGTCCCTACAACTGTACTTCACGCTTACGATCCGCAAATCGACTTGCTAAGTCTCTAGCAATTAGCATCCGATGGCACAACACACGCCATCCACCAATTTACGTGAACTTACCAGTAACCAGTGATGACATTTCCATGAGAACTTCAGGATCAATGTTGCAACTAACAACCGAGCTGAGGATACTAATACAACACAACGAGACAAGATACCTAATTACGTGCAAAGTGGGATATGTACCAGAGAGATGCAGCGAGTAAACCACTCAGGACTATTAATTTTTCGTGAGTGAGAAGGGGCCCAATCGTCATTAAAAATCCAACGCAATACACCTAGCCCTGGTGGGGGTGATCGTCCGTTTCAGGGTATTTTTCAGATCCGTGATGGACAAAGGGCCGTCGCGTAGTAGTGAAACGACTGGCGCTCGTGAGACTGAGGTACGACGTGCCTACTGGCATGGGCTGACGGCGAGCCTGACGTATGAGGTCGAGGATGAGAGTAACACCTTCACGCGACTGCAGGAAAAGGCTGAGAGAGGAGTATTGACCAGCGGAAAAGTTATACCCTCTGCACATTCTTTCTGAAGCGAGCAAGGCCATAATTCTCGATCTGTTTCGTGAGACCCCAACCGAACCTCGAAACAATTCGGGCCTCCGTTGTCTGCAGGGTTTTCCTTCGGGGACGAGGCATTAAGACTAGAAAAGGTAGAGAAGAAATGGTCCACACACCCCTCCTCGACTTGATTGAAGGTCTGGGTCTCGCGTATCTGCAAGGCCTTGACGTGGTCGAGGTTCCGGGTGAGACAGCGTACGACCTTCCCATGCGGGTCCACCTCACTCTCTTCGAGGATCCAACTTTCGGAGCGAGATATGATACCTCTTGGCGCCCATCTTGGCAACGTCGACGTCTTGAGAATGATGCGTGTGGTCAAGAGAGAGCCAGAGGGAGTGAACTGGCGCGAAATCACGTCGCACGAGATGACGTGTGAGGCATAGGGGTTTGGATAGCGTAGAAAGAACGCAAGAGAAACGATTGGCCAGGGGTCGCTGTAGAGCGTCAGGCTTATAGCAGCAAGTAAAGGGAGATCACACGTACTCGTACAAGAAGGATTGTGAGAAAAACCTCATTGAAAGGTATGAAGAAGAGCGGGCCTCGTACCGCTGGTGAGTCCAGTGCTGTCACCGGTCCGGCGTTTCGAAGTGCCAGATTTGGATATGGTTGCTCAATTTGGAGAAGTGGTCTGTGGCTGTGTGCCTCTGTAATGGAATCTACTCGCTGTACTTTCCTTTGCTTGTGACAGGCTCATCGGTATGCAGGCTTCCTAGCACTTGCCGTGTTGCACAGTACTAGTATAACGCGCACCACCTGCCCTTCCGACAGCCCAGGGCCACGCATCGCCTGCGGTCGCAGCCGCCGAGTAGCGCTGTCATCCGGCTTATGATCGCCATCCTCTCTCCGTCTTCGTCATGCAGACCCAGCCCCGACAACCAAGTGGTCTTCACTACAGCAGTCAATATACCTTTGCAAAGCCCCGGAGACATCTGGTGGGAGCAAGAAATTGGTCTTCCTGACCAAGACCCCCGAGTGCCGGATGAACCTCATCGGCGCGTTCTGGCAACCCGAGTACATCTTCATAGACGCCGTCTTTCTTGAAACCTTCCCTACGCGCGAGTTCTCAAATGGCATGGCCGAGGTGGTAAATGTGTGAATTTGTTTCCCTTCCATTTCAAACGTCTCTCGTTCCGCTACGCTGCCGTCACTAAACGCTCCCAATAGACCGCCACCATCTGGAACGAAGTCGACTTTGCCGCTCTAGAGTCGCGACCAGCGGATATTGTCGCCACCGTCGAGACCCCCAGCGTCAACTATTCCAGACGCACCAAGGCGACGCGCTCCGCCGCCCAGGAGCTGCTCCTGTCCGTCATTGTGGGCTCGATCTCCGTCAAGTCGCATATAGTCACCAACGACGAGCGCAAAACGACGGGGTTGCGTAACCTCGTCAACGTTGGCCACACTATCGGGCACGCGATCGAGCTGTGCTCACGTCCCGCCATTCTGCACGGCGAGTGCATCAGCGTCGGGATGATCCTCGAGGCCGAGGTCGCCCGCCAGCTTGGACACCTTGGGACAGGTCGGCGTCGGCCGCTTGACGCGCTACCTGAAGAGCTACAACCTGCCCGTTTCGCTGTCGGACCCGCGCATCGCGAACCTTCCCACCTCGAGACTTCTCACCGTCGACCGCCTCCTCGACATAATGCGCATCGACAAGAAGAACAGCGGACCCGAGAAGAAGATCGTTCTCCTCGCTACCATCGGCAAGACCGTGGAGCAGAAGGCCAGCGTCATCCCGGACGCGGTTATTGGCAAGACGCTCGCCGAGGCAGCCAAGGTTGTCCCTGGTGTGCCCACGAAGAACCCAGTTCGGATGGCCACTCCGGGTTCGAAGAGCATTACCAACCGTGCCCTGGCTCTGGCTGCCCTAGGAAGCGGCACCTGCAGGCTGAGAAACTTGCTGCACTCTGACGACACCCAAGTCATGATGACGGCTCTGCATGAACTCAAGGTCTGTGCTTGGCCTTTCTATGGTTTGCATCACATCACCTTAACATTCCTCCATGTTCCGTCAGGGTGCGAGTTTCGAATGAGAAGACGGCGGAGAGACCCTTGTCCACGGTGGACAAGGGTCGCTGTCAGTGCTACCGAATACACCAGCGTCAGCACTAGCATCAGCACCGGCACCTTCACTAGAACCAGCACCAGCACCGCCGCCTACACCGCCGCATCACCAGCATCACCAGCTGCTGCCGCCATCTCAGCCTCGTCCCTTGGTGCCTCAGCTCCGTCCACCATATCGCCAGCCGCCACCCCAGCCGCTTTAGCACCAGCCGTGCCTCCCACTGTCCCAGTCAGGATCGTCATCTCAATGCCTCCGGCGCCCCCTACGCTTATTCCTACGACGTGCTTGCCGCCCGCGCCCCTGCTTCCCGACCACGCCGCCATCTCGTGTCCACCGACCGCCATCTCGCTGCCGCACTAGCAGCCACTGCCCAGGTGAGATTTGCTTCCCTCTGAGGTACCGCCGTCCTTCACGTTAATGCACTCTCCCTTCTGGCCTCTGGTCCACGTACATGTCTCCGTCAATCGAAGAAAACCTGACACGCAGTCAGAATGGCACCATAGAACAGAGCCCGCAATCGAATCACCATGCCTCTCCTGATTCGTCACCTTCCTCGGAAGTCCGCGGCAAGCGAGTTCCCGCAAGACGTTCAATTGTCGACAAGGATGCACAAGACCTGGTCATCTCATCTCTCCGAACACAGGTTCAGGATCTTGTCTCACAAGTAATAGAACGCAATAACAAACTCGTCAAGTCGTATGACCGAGTATCACATTTGGAGGATGACCTTCACGTTACTTCGTCCTCGCTCCGTTCCTCCTCCATCAAAATATCTCGAGCTCGAACGTTCCCAACATCTGTCGGCGTTGAACACCGGTCTCTTGGTTGAAAAGTCTCACGTCACTTCCGAACTTACCCGGCTAATGGAGAAAGCTGCGGAGGAAGCTGCCAGGCACGGACAAGTGGAGACCGCTCGAGCCGCCATCGACAAGGACCTGGACGACATCAGCGCCGCGTTATTCGACCAAACCAATACTATGGTTGTGGAGGCGCGTTTAGGGATGCACAGAGCGACCGCAAGGCTGACGAGGCAGAACGCGCTTTGCGAGAAGCAGAGGATGCGCTGAGGCTTATGCAGCAGGATTGCAGGCCCTTCAAGGAGAGAAAGAATCCGCTGAGCATAGAATGGAGAGCATGAGCACTGCTATGGGAAAGGGAAAGTGGATCGAGCGGGCCTTGTCTTTGCCAGCCAATGCTTGCAGTCTTCTCACATCTCATATGTCTTACCAGGAATTTCTTTCTCTGATATCCCATCTCCGCGCATTACGGCCTACGTACCCTCAACCTCCAACTATAACCTCTTTGTTGGGGTTACCGTTTATAGCCAGGTTACACGTGGAGGACACGTACGCATTCGTTCACCTGGCTATCGTGCAATTCATTGATGTATCCGCAGGGACCCAACAGCCCGCCTCGACACGGCCGCATCCCTCAAATGGCTCTCAACTCAAGGCACTCAATCATGGCCGCTATACAAAGTGGGCAATTAGCGATTGAACCAATCGCGATGCAGACCATCTTAGCATCCGCTACGTCTCTTCAACCTCCTCTCGCCGTCAATGTCCTTCATGGATCAAATAATGCCAATCTGTTATCCTGCGGATTATGTGGACATGGTATTGTACCCCACAGTGAACCCAGCCCATCCCGAACTGGGTACCTCTCAAGGGCGAACAACACACAGTTCAACTAGTGGTCATCGTCGATCTTCAAAAAACCCTCGTCTACACCGACCCATTCGGAACCGCCCTCACCTCCGCCGTATCACGATACATCATCTCTCCCGGCGAGAACCCTGAGGTCGCTCTTTCGACGACAGCGCCGCGCATTGAGCAAAATGTTGAAACTGGTTGAAACAGTCAAAGAAAGTTTCGTATGAACACAAAGGGCCAAGACAATGACGCCGTCTGGAGTGAGCAGGAGCTGCATAGGGGCCCCTTGAAAGGCGTGGTGCCAAGCCGGCCGACTTGTTGATGATCGTCGTCATCCGAACTTCTAAATGACTACGAGTACCTCCTATAATTCATCCGGCCCCTGACACTATTGGCCCATGGTGGTGTAGCAAGTCCAGGGACGCGCGGGTGAGATCGTGATGCTGACTGGTCTCCAAGTGGAAAGAGGAGAGAGGGGAGGAGCCGGAACCGGCTCAACTCTATGATTCCGGTTATCAGATCCCTCTCCTGCGTTTCCTTCTGGACTCTCACTTTGCACTTCTGGATGGTGTCTGGCTAGGTTGCGTGCCGCCTGTTCGCTTTGGTCTTTCCTTCGGACCAACATCCTTGAAAAGATCTGGGAGGAAGAGTTGCGGGCTCCACTTCCACCCCCACGCCGAGAGGTTGAGAACGCGATGGTAGAAAGGCCTCCCATTCCTCCCCGGAGAAAAGCAAAGAACTCTGGTTTCTGTTGTCCCACCTTCTACCACCGACGAATATGATATCGCAAGCCATGACGAGGCTCTGAGCCCTCGTGATCAGGAGCTGGCACGCCTTGTCAACGTCACTACACCCAGCCATCGAAACGCTTGGAAGAGGGCAGACAATCATGGAAGGTCTTTGGTTCTGACACTGCGAGAGAGGGTTCTCCGAAATCACTTGATAATGAAACCGACGCTATCACTGTATCTCACGGGATTGAACCTAATTGTAAACACGGTACGTTTTCTTTGGTCGGTATAAAACTACCATTGACGGGCGTGGTCAATATAGCCCTGTTCAACTCCGGTGTCTCAGCATCCTCACCCATTTCCATTGCTTCACGAGATCATACCGAAGATGGCCCGTCGGCGAATCGGGTGTCAAGCCAGAACCGACCTTGACGTCGACTAGCTACCGTAAGGCGTCATACGTAGCACGGGACCGGAGCCGTTCTTTAGATCCTGGGGCGCTAGATTTTGAGACGGGCGATGACGAGAGCTTCAATATCGATGAGGGTGACTCAGGCTCACTCAGTCGAGGTCGCCGTCGGTGCGTTGAAAATTCTGCAGGCCCGCAGCGAACTGCCTGCTGAGGGTGTGTGGAGGAGCCTGGCGACTTGAGCTCCCCGAGAGTAGTGGTGATTCTCAACCGCTTATAGCACACAATATTTTATTCACCTTATCCGCCAATCGCGATTACCCCAAGCTGTAACTTGTGCGTCCACACATTGCTTCCACGCGTGTAGCCCGTCTTGTGTATACACACGCGGTACTCTACTTTTTTATTGGTGCCACGAATTTAATCGTAATCGTAAAGACTGCGAAACTACGTATGTCTGTGACGACTGAAATGACCGACGAATCACAAGTGTTATATCGGTTCTGGCTACGGCCATTCTCAATCGATAGTCGTGGCATTTGGGGGAATAGGCTGGCCCTGTGCCTGGGCTGCCGCCTCCTAGTCGACTCTCATGAGAGATCATAGATGATCGGCTCCACTTTGTACTCGTCCTTGTCCTTGAGCTCCAGTAGCTCCTTCTCGCTCGCGGACGCGGAGGATGAGGGGGGCAGCGCAAGCCATGGCTTGGCAGTAACGGCGGTACTCAAGTAACTCAATGACTGGCAAGTGGCAACAAGTGTTCGAGCGTAGATCTAGTGCTGTCAGCTGTCACGGCTCGGTTCGGGTTTGGCCAGATTGGGGGAGCCGGACCGAGCCAAGCCGTGGCTTGCGGCTTGAGCCGCTTCGAGCAGCCCCATTCGGGCCATGTCTACTTTTGGACCTACTTTCCATTTTTAGAACACTCAAACACTCTTGTTGCCACTTGCCAGCCTCAAATTTATATTGCCAACTGCAACCATAGTGTTGATGTTTTGGGCCATTACATTGAAATTAGCCAACCAAGCACTGCTTGATTTGCTAATCTCAATGCAGGGTCCATGTTTCTGTCAGGATGATGCAAGAAGATGCTTGCTGCCTTGTAAACCCCATAGCACCAATTTCAGTGTTATTTGCAGCATCAAGGTATGCCATTCCTGCAATTAAGATCAGATTAATATTTCTAATAAGTGGTCTTACCGACGTTTTGACAGGGAAAGCGTGTCAACTTGACATGCTTTCCCTCTCAAAACGTCGGTGGACAGACCACTCTTGTTGGAAATCCTTCGTTATTGACGCACCCACCAGTTATGGTACAAACCGGAGCTGGTAAGGACAGAGAAGGAGCTCAGAAGAGTCGTTGCAGCGCACTGAGCGTTATGGTCGAACCCTCACGCACACCATCAAAGCCCGCCCTGGTCGCAGCTCAGCGCGCAATCCAGAGACACCATCTTGCGAAAAGGAATCAAGGGTGCCACGTGCCCCCAACACCATTGGGCATAGAAGGTGTGCAAAGTTATGCAGTGGTTCCGCTCGTGCAGCAAGGGCTGTGGTCTCGACGACGATGGAGAAACATCTGTGCCGCTGGGCAGGAAGCCATCCATACGCGATGCATTCGTCGTCAGCGCAAACGATTCATCTGCTTCTATCAACACCATGCAGGTGTTCCCCACCGGGGTTACCTCCGAGGAGTATACCTAGGTGCCGTCCTGCATGGGTCCTCCGCACCCACACCACACTGCCAGTACTGGAGCGGAGGTTGTTCCCAGCTTTGCAGAGCTCATGCGGTGGCATGTCATGCCACAGAGTCGAGGCTATGCATCATCCAGAACAGCAGGAGCTCCTCCCCACTGTCTCACCCATCGCCTTCTTTCCCGCTGTCACCGCCGCCTCCACCTCTGCACCCTTGGCCTTCCACCAGGACAACAGCCACTACATCTCAGTTTCCACTTCCCCTGTTGTTGCAGCCCCAGTAATGCTCACAGCTGCTATCCCTGCCTGTGCATCAGTCTCTCCCCTCATCATTTCCACTTCATCTGTCATCTCTACCCTGCTTACTGGAGCCTCTGGTTCGCCCTCAGTCTTTTCCGCTTCAGCCCTGTCCGTAGTAGTCTCAGCACCGCCTACCATTGTAGCCCCAGCTGTCATCACTGTTGTCTCAGTATCACCAGCCTAGTCTCGCTGGTCACCACTGTTGCAGCCTCAGTCTTTCCTCAGCATCGTCAGCCACCAAAATATTAGTTTTGTCCAACACCAGCATCACAGCCCCATCGACACCTTTTGCCACCAGCATTGTCCAAAAAGACCAAGATGGCCCTGACTCGGATCGGCGTCCTGGAGCGCATGGCCACGCACGTCGACACACACACAACACACACACACACACACACTCTCTCTCTCTCACACACTCACACACTCTCCTTCCTTTCGCATTGCCCCAGCTCCTCGCCCGACACAACCCCAAATGAAAAGTGGAATTTACCTCGAGCTACCGAGCTCCCTAACCCGTATCTTCACCTCTAAGTCAGCCCCGCTCCTGCGCCTCTGACCGTTCTCAATTTCATGTGACTGACTTGAACTCTTTGGCGCTAGGATTGCGACAGATCTGAATCCGCAATTCTGCCTCCGAAGAAGCCGACTATGGAGCAGCAGGAGCTGGAGATGTTGAACCGCACCTGGATGACTAATCTGCCTCAACATTGTGTGTAAATCTCTCGAATGGTACAAGTCCTCTCCAAGCAACTACCCTGTGCGTTGCGTGATCCGCTCGTCCCCATCCTCCCCTCCGCTAGCATTTGTAAACTTGGCTGACTTGTTTGCGCTTATCAGTATGACGTGCACATAATCGCTTACACGTTGCTGTTCCGGATTGTCAACAAATTCCACCAAGAAGTTTTCTCGGATCCCACCGTACCCAATAGCTTGAATCACTCAATTGACTTCCGGGCAGTGATGCTGGAGCCTGACCAACTGTCGTCAGGAGTGGGCAGAGCGCTTCGAACGGGATTCGGACCACTCCGGTACGTACCCATCGTTTTGGCTATCTTGGACTCGTCTGACGTCGCCCCCGATCTTCTTACATTACAGACGCCGCCTGCGAGTTCCACGTCAAGCTTCTTCTGTCGTATGTCTCTCTGGCATTTGTTTCGCCGGCTCACCTGTGATTCTTTCGCATTACAGCTACACCAATTACGCGAGGCTCGTCATGTTCTCTTTCGGGTTCCAACATGCGTTCCAACGGGGCCTTGAAGCCGATGATGAGGTCTTCTTCACAAGGGTGAGAGATTTCACACCATCGTGCATTGTTGGCATGACACCGGTATCCTTCAGAATCTGGAGAGCGCCAAGACCGTCGTCACGGTTCTCGTTGATTCCTTGGTCCCGACAGGTTACATACATTATGCATTAGATGGTGCGTGAAACTCTGAGCCACTTTGCTCTGAGCAAGACTAACGTTGAGATAGGTTATTCGTATTTGTCGCGTTTGCCTCGGCGTTCATGCTTAAGGTATGCTGTCCCATTTTCTATCGCCCCATGGTCTTGGTCAGAATTTTTGACTTGCATCTGCTATAGCTTCTACGCCCAGAATGCTCAAGGTTTATCACCCCGGGGCTTGAAACAGAGGTTCACTAAGTGATCGAATGCCTCATTGCCATGATCGGGTCTCCCCAAATTGCAATTGATGAGCGCCACACACCAAAGTTGTGCTCGCGCTTCCTGGCAAGCTTACTGGCGAAACATAAACGCGACGGCACGGCCCAAGGACGTATGCCTCAACAGGGACCACCACCACAGCAGATGCAGACCGGTTCGAATACGCCAAGGTACCAGCAACCACCACAACCTCCACAGCAACAGCAACAACGACAACAGCAACCAGCCCCCCACCGCAGAACACAACCTCGTCGTTACTATCCTTTACTGTTGTCGTTGTTTGCTTCTCGTCTCTTTCTGTGTTGTAATCGTCGTTTGTTGTTTTTTGTTCGTATTCAAGGTATCGACGCTGGTGTCACCAGTTGGGCTGATCGCTTTGGGCAAAAGAATTCCATGGTCGGAGATAAGATTACAGCCAATCTACGTTATCTATTCCAAATACTTCTATTTATTCGTACTCGTTGTCCCTCACAACTCCTTCGGTAGTGACCTCAAAACGTAAACCATCGTGTGAAGGACGCAACCAGATATTTTCCCCTTCATCCACGAGGTCGATGCAGTACTTCTCTTTCGCAGTTAGGTTATCGACAACCTTTCCACCGACGTATTCGCCAATGGTCACGTACTCGTCGTGTGATACTTCGTGTCCAAAGCCAATCAAGTATGTGCGCTGCGCATTTATCCTTCTTGCGATGTTAACAGCCTCTCTAATCCCATAGTGCGATATATGTGCGTGTGGTCGCAGGCAGTCCACAATGGCGACAGCGTATTGGTGCGAGGGAATATTAGTGGATGGTTGGTTCAACACTGCCCATGACTCCTCGGAAATCCACGACACATCTGCGAGGTAAACCACAGAATCCTGGATCTTGAATGCATGGCAGAAGTAAGGATGGAGTTCTGGCACGCCCTGGCCAAGTTTGGCGTCTGCAAGTGGTCGTCGTGGCGAGACAATCGGCGCCAGAGATGAAGAGGTAGGTTTGACGTTCGGCCTAGACGGCGGCGTTGGGGTTGACGGTGCCGTAACTGGCGTAGGAGCAAACGCAGGGGTTGCGCCCGCTGCCTGTAGACGCCCATGCTGTACTGCGCTCTATGGTTAAGGCTTAAACGCAGATCGTAAAATATCAGGAAGCACACCTTCAAAGGGTGTGATAAAAATTCCAGAACCCGCGACGTCGATAGGAACTTTATCTTCGAAGATGTGCCATTTGAATTCGGGAATCTGGGATACAAGATGTAAGGCGGCTTCGAGGCTGGTAAGGTCTCCTTACATCACCACCTCCCGAAGCGCACTCCCTAGCAACCATGTAGGGGAAGGCGCGCTCCACTTCGGCGAATGTTGCCCGAGACACATAGACGTCGATGAACTGTTGTATTGCCCCCCTCAGGGTCCATCCTAATAGAAGGGTGGTTTAGCGTGACCGACACCATGACGCCCCACTGGACTAACCACGGAGATCATCCAACCCATTCATGGCTGATAGTTAGCCATGTATCAGTACATTTAATGCACAGTCGAAGGGGAACGTACCGTCGGCATGGGCATGCGTGATAAGCACAGCGTCGATCCGTCGTAGCCCATACTTCGGGAACCACTCGACTGCCGCTGCCTGGAAGTTCTTGCCGACATCGATAACAATGGTCCTACGCATGGCCGCGGCTCGAGTCGCGTATTAGGACGGTAAGCCCAGAGAACGAACCTCTTCTTCCCATCTTTTCCTTCGATACGCATAACTGCGGAAGTGTTCCTTCGTATATTCTTCTTGCCTTCGGGTTTAGGGTGGAGAGGCATGTCTTGCAAGGAGTATCGCTCTCTGGCGCCGTGAGGCAGGACACGTTTGGCAAGCTGCCCGATGTGCCAGTGCCCAAGAAAATGAACTCGATTCCAGCGGCAGGCTGCACTGAGAATGGAGACGGGGACTCGGACGGATACGAGCCAGACATGTCTGGGTGTGAGGAGACCTATGCTGTAAGGTCGATAAGGTGCCACTTGCAAGGTTTCGAAGCCGTATTAAGAAGTCTATTCAGCATGGTATTGAAACGCCAACCCCAAGCGCCGGAATGATGGCGTTGGTGCAGTTGAATCTTATCTCGGCGCACCTGGCACTATTGATGGCATCAAATTGCGGTGGTGAATTTAATAAGAGTAATAGTCTAGTATTGTACTACATTCGACGCTGAAATAGCTCCTGACTGGCGCGCACGCACTGGCCATGCCATGATTCCTCTGAGCGGAAGAGCCACACGCTTGATCTATTTCGATGTGCGGGACGGGACTATTGGTGGACCAATTGTGGTGGTTTTTGCACTGCTATGCAATGTCACGTGTGTCATTGGCCAAGGCCTCGTTGCTGAGCGCTTAGTACATGTTCAATGCTGCAGCCGCGAGTGTAGGGTACTTGTAATTGATACAATGCAAGCAGCTCTAGTATACGAGTACAAGTGACCTGCCCCTGCTAAGTAGGTTTCCGCCCCCGAGCCCACATACTACGTGTGATTCGAAGTTACGGTTACTGAACGCAAGGCCGTGTATTGACAGCGAAAAGTGCGCAAGTGTTAGAGTTTCACGAGGTGACATTGTCATCGCCGCAGGCACCAAACCACGCTCATCCGAGAAGGTCGTAGGCTACTTGGTGAATACTAAGGGAGAAAAGGTGGTGATAATAAATCCAGGACGCTGCTCATGGAAAGACATACTCGAGACCACATCTTCGTCATGTACAAGGTGGCCGAGTCCAACCTTTTGTGCGTGAGGCGCAAATTTTGACGATTTTCCCTGGAAGAGCGCCTGTAAGACCAAACAAGGAGTTTGTGGGAATCCCTCACCCTGGGAATAGTTTTTAAGTTAGTCCTCGTAAAGTGATGATGAACGGAATGTGCATTAACCATACTAATGCATAACGAAAGTTTGCAGTCAATGACCGATGGATCCCGTTGCAAACGTCCTTAAAATTTTGTGAGCATGTGAGAGCGACAGTGTCCTCAGCAAGTACCTCAATGGTTCGACCCCTTGCGCATGCAGATTGGGTCAGCGAGATCAGGATGGGCTCCGCGCTTTTTTGTGTAGACCTTCACGAGGCCGAGGTCATCCCATATGCGATCAACAAGATAGCCCAGGCTATATAAATTCAATAAAGGTATCGCAGCACCTATTATGACTGACTCACTTGAGATCCATCTCGCAACTGATAACGATAGTATGATCTTCATGGGCTAAGCGATCCATCGTCTCGAGACTGATAGCATCGATTTTGTTGTAGACATCTGAGGATAATATGCATGGGAATCTAAAGATTTATGTCCTGGACATACAAAGACACGGTATGTACTTTCGCGTCCCTATAAGTCAAGTGAGAAGATCGATCATGAATGAGGAAAAGGCAAACCAATGAGAACATCGATAAACTCCTCCGTGGTAATCTTGCATACCATTAGTTTGAAGGTTTAAATGACAGTAAGGATACGACAGACATCTTCCCGGATCATGACATCGCAGTTGTGCAGCTTGTCTAAAGACAAATTTAGGAAGGCCAAGTGAGAAAAGAGGCTATCTACAGCTCGCCAAGATCGTCCGAATTGTTTTTTCGTCGGTCTTGGTAAGTTTCACAGTAGCGGTCAACTGAGCGAACCGTAAGAAAGTGCTGTAGGCAGAGAGGAAACGCACCGTAATCTAGAGACATGTGTGAGTGAGAAAGTGGGTAACAGTATGTCTGGAACTACTCACTCCACCAGTTGTTTTCCGTTTAAAGACGACGTCTGGCCTCTTCTTATTAAGGCGAATCCCAACAGCATCCAATTCAATCTCTAGTAGCCGTCGTTGTTCCTCTGACTTGGTGGCGTCCAGCATAATCAGAATCAAATCCGCTGTCTTTGCGGTTGAGACGACTTGTCGTCCACGGCCACGTCCTTGACTAGCACCCTCCACAATCCCAGGTAGGTCAAGAAGTTGAAGCCTAGCACCTTTATATTCGATGACGCCAGGAATTGCCTAACAAATGCCCCATCTGTCAGCCATTTGACACCGACCAGTTAATCCAGGAGACTCGCCGTAAGAGTTGTAAACTCATAAGCAGCGGACTCGGAAGCGGTGTGAGTCACCTTGCTCAAAAGAGTCGACTGACGGGTGTTAGATAGATGTGGCGAGATAGCGTGGACTATACCTTTCCAACAGACGGAAAACCGATAAGGGCGACACGAGCATCTCCTGACTTTTGTACATCAAAACCAGTTCCCGGGCCACCAGATTTCGTGGGAGGTTCCAAAAGCTGGGCGCGGTAGCGTGCAAGTTTTGCCTTCAGCAGACCTAAATGATACTCTGTGGCCTACTCGGACGAGGAGCTTGTGTCGTTGAATGAAGAATGAGAAAGCTCAGCGCACCTTATTCTTCTGGAGCTGTCAAGAGAAGTGAGTCGTATACGTGATGAATGACTGTGGGTCTGGACGCTTACTCCTCGCCATCTCCTCTGAGGAACATGCCCTGCTTGACAAGCGAGAGGATTGAAGGTGTGTACACAAACTCACCCTCGATCTCTTTGATCTGAGAAGCATTTAGAGAGTCTAGGTATTCGACAGTACTACATCCTACGTACCTTCTCTACTATGCCCATGTTGGCGGGATTGTAAGAGTAATCAGTGAGGCCAAATGCGGGATCCGGGCCGACTGACTTTGCTGAGTTGGAGTTGCGAGTTGCGAAACTCGACTGAGACATGGCAATGCTCCGACACATACCGACGCTGTACCCCCATGCAGAAGTGGATACACCCCAAGAAGAGGAAGACGCATGGGACATCCAGCAGTCCTCGAGATCCATCGCCTTTTCTTCTGCGACGTCTTCTAACAACTCCACGCTCTCAGGAATGGTCCGGCTTAAGTCTCGTCTCAAGTCATATTCCCCCGCTGAATCCTTCAGCGGCCCTTCTTCCTCATCCACACCAGTACCCCAGTACTATGCCAGATATCACGACATCTTTTCTCAGTTCCTCATGCGATATGGGACTGGCTCCGGGTCCGAAGATCCCAGAAATGACCCCGATAGTCAATATCTCCAAAGGGGCACGAGCCAACCCATTGATGCTGGAGATAGTGATGAGGAGGACTTTGGACGCACATTGCTGGATAGCTCCAGTGATGCTCGCGACATGTTCTCTTCCTTGTTGGTTTCCGAGTCAATTGAACCAGAAACACAAGAGGATAGAGAGCGACTAGAGTGGCAGACCATGCTTGCATCAGTCCTGGACGGCGATGTCCTGAAGTCTGAAAAGACTCGGATAACCGTGGCGCTCGCCACTTCTGGCCAGGAGCAGGATAGGTATAACCACAACCTCTGGCTGGGTATCAGGGCCAAAATCATGGGCACGTCGGAGGAGGAAGAGAGAAAAAGACTTGAGGATTTGAGACTCAGAACAGTTGATCCCGTCATTAACGAAGTCTTGACTTTCTGCGCCAGAGACCTCGAAGGCAAGGAATGATCCAGGGGCCATCGCTTTACAACAGGTGAACCAGGTGCTACGGCACCTGGATATCGTGCACACGCTGTACCCTACAGCACAAAGCCTTCCACCTAGACAAACCTATTATTTCCGAACCAGATTTTCAAGCTCACAGGGATGCCCTTATTCACGTGGTCCACCATATTCACGTCTCTTCGCCGTCAGATCGATGTCTTGCGAAAGTGGACAGGAAGCGAGACTTTGGACGTCACTGCACCGATCACTAATATAGACAGCCCTTTGGGGGGTGCTCGCTACACCTTCGGTGACAGTGGCCCTGTCGCGGACGGCACCACATTCCTCGAGAGAGTTATGAAGGAGGAATCTATACAAATGACTTTTGCAAAAGGTTTCATGACGACGGTGCATTCTCTTATTGGTGCATCTCGAGACGCCCAAGTCAACTTAGCCCCCCTCCTGAAGAAAATGAGCCTTCCGTCTTTCGAGCGAGAGCTCGTCCCCCTGATCTCCTTCCCCACACAACTCGCTTTGGCAAGTTTACGCGTCCGATTGGACTACGCACAGAAGCTAAAGGAGCCGGCTGTCATCATTATTGACCAGATGACGGAAGACCTTAAACTAAATATCGGGATAGCGTGTACTCTGAAGCGACAATACGAGGCCTTCCTCTCCCCGGACCCGGGAGGCAATTGGAATTTACCTCCTTGTATCAGCGACAACTACGATACTGTCGTATTGGACGCGTTGAGTTTCTTTTTCAAGTTGATACACTGGAAATTAAAAAGTGGCGCGAAGGATATCTACTTCAAGGAAACCGATCTAATAGAGATCCAATGGCCGACATTCAATGATGTTGCTTTGACTGTTCCGGGAGGGTCGTCAGTGGTTGCGGAGCAATTATGGTACGTAATTTCATATCTGAGGTTCATTCCATCTCTGAGCTCAAAGTAGTGGGCTCACCAATAATTGACGGTCCGTGTTACCAACTCCTTTGACGCTCAACTTCGACTGCCTGCCTCGGGAAGGCCGATGTCGAGTCAGTGGCGAAAACCTGGCACTGGGCACGGTGTCAGCGGATCTACCAGCCCTGCATCACAGCAAGATTTACGCGAAGAGCAAATGACCAGTTGGTACGGCAAAGTTTTGGACAGTGTCCGCTTACGATATCGCAAACTGCAACGCTTGGTTCGGTGAGGTGTTGGCATTCTGTTGTCAAACTATAACTGATGTCATCCACATAGGCTCGTCTGTCAGAGGCTCAATAACTCAGCAGAGTATACTCTAGATGATATCTCTATCGACCCCTTTATTGCCCAACTGGTGGAGACGGATCACTTCCTCGTCTTCACTCAAACATATGAGGAAGAGGGAACATATATTGTCGCCTCGAAGTCATTACGGGATCACCCGGATTACATTCGCCGAATGCTCCTGGAGGCCTTCCACGTAACCGAGCAACTTGAGGATGATGGCCGCAAGATTGTCGACATCTATGACCTTCATACAGAATTTCCAGATGAGGCTGGCTATCTTCTTATTTTATCTCCTCGCAGTAGATTTCTCTGGAATGGGCTTGTCCTCATGCTGGAAATCCCCAAGATCGAATTAGGTTTGAAGGACGATCGAGTGCGCCTTGTAGCTGATGGCGGCCAAGATCGACTGTCACTGGCAAAGCAAGAGTTCGCAGAGGCCTTTCTCGCAGTAGATATGGAAAGTGAAATGGATATCAACCCCCCTGTTTGCATTATAGAACAACAGGCTCACTTACCTGCTGTCAACAGAGAGTTAAAGAAAGTAACTCGGGCAGTCAATCGACTTGCGGAGTCGATCGTCGAATCTGTTCACCATGTGCGTAATACCCTTCGAGAAACTAGCAAACACCAAGACCTTCTGGAAAGCTGGTATCTGTTTGCGTCCGAACACGGTCAGCATGTTCAAAAGTCCATGGATAGGTCGACACTTCTCAAGTTCAATCGATCCCTCGTCCGACTTGCGATTTCATGGGTATCATTCATCTGTGATGACTGCGATCCAAACGAACGGAAGACCTTCAAGTGGGCGGTCAATGCACTAGAGTTTACACTTCATCGCACACGTAACAACATACTTCAGCTTCCTAATGACCAGTTCGAGATGCTCCAACAGAAAGTGGCAAGCTGCATGACCCTTCTCATTAGCCACTTTGATATCCTTGGGGCACGCTCCACCCTTGAGGCAAGCAAAGAAAAGGAAAGGCAAGGCGAGCGGCGGCAAGAAGCCTCTTGGGATGCCGAGACATTATTCTCTTTTGGCCATAACGAACGGCTGGCAGCTGCCGGTTACCTGGATCCATCGATTACCGAGTTCTGGGACAGGACATCGCATGCGGTGGAGATGCTCGAACATGACAGGGCTACCCTGACATCAGAGCAGCGTATGGCCGGCCGTGTACTGGATGACGAGAAGTTGGAAGATCAATCAGCTGTTTTCCTTGCCTCCTTCAGCTCTAACATCTCCATTCGCTGGCAACAGGGGAGGTTCATTGGCGCCGGCGCATTCGGCTCCGTATACACCGCGGTCAACTTGGATTCCGGTTCCTTGATGGCGGTGAAGGAAATCAAGTTCCAGGAGCTCGCCGGGTCGCCAAATCTTTACCAACAAATTCGTGAAGAAGCTTCGCGTGATGGAGATGCTGCGCCACCCCAACATTGTCGAGTACTATGGGATCGAAGTGCACCGAGACAAAGTGTACATTTTCGAGGAGTTTTGTCAGGGCGGAAGTTTGGCGGCACTTTTAGAACTCGGACGCATCGAGGACGAACACATCATACAAGTCTACACCATGCAGATGCTGGAAGGCCTTGCGTATCTCCACTCCAAGGGCATCATACATCGCGACATCAAGCCGGATAGTAAGCAGAGATCCTCCGGACGTCCCACTTGCTGACGCGGCCCTACTCTTCTCTTAACGAATAGACATTTTGCTGGATCACCTCGGGGTGATCAAGTTCGTGGACTTTGGAGCAGCTAAAATACTCGCGAAGACCCATCGTACGATGATGCGATCGCGTCGCCCGGGGGAAGGCCTCTTCGGGGGCGGACTCGGCATCGGCTTGAGCAGTAGCCTTACGGGCACCCCGATGTACATGTCGCCCGAGGTCATCAAGAACGACACTCGCGGTCGCCAGGGCGCGATGGACGTCTGGTCCATGGGATGCGTCGTGCTCGAGTTCGCCACCGGAAAGAAACCGTGGAGCCACCTGGACAACGAATGGTACGCGTGGCCCGTAGCGGCGCCTCTCTATCCCTCCGTAAAGTAATCGTGCTCATCGCTTGGGGGACTGGACAGGACCATCATGTACCACATCGGCGTCGCCACGCAGCATCCGCCGCTTCCAGAGGCGGACCAGCTCAGCGAGCTGGGCATCGACTTTACGAAAGAGTGCCTCTCGGTGGACCCGACGCGACGGCCGAGCGCGTTCGAACTCATGGATCACCCGTGGATGCTGGACTTCCGCAAGGCGTTGCAGACCTACGACGATGCCGAGATGACAAAGAACCCTCCGGCGGAGATGCCACCTGCAGACTCTTACGAGTCTGCGACCGTCGCACGACACGCCGCGATCATTCAAGAAAAGGAGGTCGAGGCCATCAACAGCAATTCACCGGAACCTCTGTCCGTGGAGGGATCGCTGTCGTCTAGCGAGAGCTTGCTACAGGGAGCTCGAACTCAGGACTAGCGAGCTTCTATTTATGGTCGCTATCAGCATCAGTACTATGTGACATTGAAACGACACGATCTCTCGGGTATGGTTCTATGACTGGCACGTATTGAAATACGAATAGTCTCGTATCGATTCTTATTCTTACAAGGCTACATCTATTTCTCCCTCCGGTATATATTACATGACGGGAATGAAAACACACACACGATAAGCTATGGAGTAGTCCAGCAGAAGAAGGAAACAAGCATATGGAATCACTCGATAACCCAACGAGAATGCCTCCTGGGAGGCTCATTCATAGTCAGTACAGTGAAGGAGCTGCTGTGGCTTGAAGCGCTATGCCGGCTGCCACTGACGGTCATTGACTCGAGGAAGTCCGTTCCTGCCGACGTTGAGTGTGCCGACGAACGCGTGGACGAGATGGTGTCAACTCGTGAATCAAATGGTGCCGCGGACTGGTTGAAGAATCGCGGACCCGTCTGGAATCGCATCTGTGTATGCAGGGGTAATCCGTCGTTTGATGAAGTGGCCGAGAACGTCGGGATAGGATAGCGTATAGAAGGGAAGTCAAATTTTTCGTCAAAGGGATTTCCCGCGCCTGGCTCGTGTTGAACGAAAGTGCTATCTTGGAGTGGTTCCTCGCCTTTTACTGGGTGAAGTGGGTAAATGCAACAAGACCGCGCAGGCGAAGAAAGTGACTTACAATAGTGGATCAAACCCTTGTCGAAGTTTAAACGGCACATGATGCCGACGACGAGATCGACCAAGACAAGAACCGCCGAAAGGGACACAGTGGCGCCAAAGAAACCCCACTGGATGTAAGTCCAACGGAAGGTCCGCGAATCGAAGATGAGGCCGAATCCAATGAGATACAAAGCTGACAGAACAAGAAATGCGATCATCAGGAACTTCAATTCCATCCTGGTAGCGAACCAGCCCTGGAGATGGCGTCGATACAGATCAGCTAATATGAATGTAGGAAAGACGAACCATCAATAGCCAAGGAATTATCAACTACAATAGGTCGCGTCAGCTGGCACCAAGGGAAGAACAGATAACGTACAACGAGGATAACCATCAAAAAAACCTGATACAAATTTGACTGCGTGGACATGACGGCGATGGCACCGTTATAAAGTTGGTCGAGCCAAAGAGCCACCGCCAAGACAACGAAGAATAGCGAAAGCTGGATGACGATGGACAGTGTTAGGACGAGCTTGTATATCCTGTTTATTGACACGGAGGCGCCGACACGTTTGAAGGTTTGCCATCCGAACAGCTGCGAAAAAATGCAAGTCAGCCTGCACTGTTGAAGAGGGTTCTGGTGTATCGTCACCTTGATGAGCCTGAAAGACAAGATGCAGGAAAAGAGCAATGCCGCTACTGTTGAAAGCGAGACTCGGAATCTCAGCGTGAGCACGGGCAGTCCAATATCTCGGCAGAAGATTGACTCGACAGGCGCCATCGGTTGTTAGCCTTTTGAAATCGCTGTGAAATGCATCAGTGTTGTATATTTGGAAGCCGCCCCACGCCGTCGAGGATAGGTGGGTGAGAACAGTTGCCGCACTAAACCGGGTGAATGAGATGCGGGGAATCAGATGATTGGAGGAAAACAATGGACATACACGTGGGGAATTGACTCGTTGAGGACGGCAACTAAGGACATTCCCAACACCCAAAACTGGAAGGAAGAGGAAAGCGACATCCTCTCGCTTTGTGTTTCTCAGTCTACTGAGGTCATGAACCTGTGACACCTATCATCAACCTAAGAGGCCAGACTCACGTTTGCACTGGCCAATGAAGAGCAACAAGGCACCTGTGGTCTAGTGTGGTGTTTGTACCGTTGGTTCCGAAACCCGGCAACACTACACCGGTCTTGTTATTCAATTGAACAGGGAGGGCAACAGTTGTGTCAATATGATCATCGCGTAAGAAAATCCTTTTGTCGTTGGACGACGAGTCAGCAGTGGGAATTTGAGCGGAAATGGGAGTAGTTTCCGTGCTATGAACGACGATGCGGGCCGAAGGAGAGGTGGTGTTGAAAAATTCGCTTAAAAGAGAGGAGGGAGACAGAGGTGCAGAGAGGGCAGAGCTACTGTTCCCGGTAGAGACAATGGTTCCATTCCATACAATGTGACAGGATTGGGTGCTGAGAGTCTTTGGAACGTGGTCACAGAAGTGCAGTTGCGAATCAAGGACGAAGAAACCAGGTAGGAAAGCATTGCCAGCATAGATAAGTCCGGTGAGGAAATCCGCCGCGGCTTTGTTGATATAGAACGCCTGGGCTTGGAACACCATCTGGAGAATGCAATTTATGATGGAGAATATGATATAGAAGAAGGCGATTCGTGATGCAGTGATCCTTTCCCACTGCAAACCAGGGTATCAGTGAGTATAATGTAAGTCACGACTCTCCCGCAGTCGCGTGTATCCCGACTGCACGCCAAGATGCGGAAGGGTCAGAGGTGCAACAAGAAACACGCACAAAGAGCTTGACGAATGAAATAGGCAAAAAAGAAGTAACATGTTTGAAATGCATAGCAAAAGGTATTCTTGGGTGCAAGGTCGGTAAGCACGAGGACGCACTGGTCGAGAGCGAAAACATGCCTTGGAGAGACGAAAGCAACCACCGGGGCATAAAAAGGGAAGGGCCAGGCAACTCTATGAGTTGCAAACGAAAGAGAAATGGAAAGGGCAGAGAAAACGGCCCAGCCGAGGGATGAAGAAAAAGAGGATGAGGGTGCGGAAGTTGATGAAAGGAGAAAGACAAGAGGATGGCTGGCCGGGATGGCCGCGTGTGGTGGAGGTGGTGGTCTCCAAGCGACATCACATATTGTTGTGCACAGCGCTAATATAACTTCATTCCAACGGTCCTTGATACCACCTACCCTCCCCTAAAAACCAGCGTACCTCGTGTTCCTCCTCCTCCTTCACCGTAACTAACCCCAATTCGTAAATCGGTCTCTCCCCACTTATCCTTCGTCGCACTATCCCCTCTTCGTACAAATGCCTCAACACCTCCATGACCTCTGCCCGATCAAAGATGGATCGTAATCGCCACACTATCTCGGCCTGTCATTCCTGCCGTCAGCCCCCATCCAACAAATGCTATTCAGTCCTACCTGTGAGATACCCGGTCTGAACACAATCGTCCCGATGACAGAACGCAATGCAGCGCGCCACATCTCTCTCATCTTGACCCCCCTCACATCTAGCCATCGACGTGGGAGCATATTCGTTCGAGGCGCTTCACTGACCGTGACTGTCCATGCATCCGACTGGTGCGCAGAAACAATCAGGGGTCGGGAATGACCCACAACAATGATGAGAGGTATCGAGCTGTCCATCAGCGAAGCCAACACGGACAGGACCGTGTCCGAGCCGCCTTCTCCCTGAGTTTTTGCCTGAGATAATGACTGAGCTTGTCATCTTTATCGGGTTGTAATGGCGCGCTTACTATCAGAGTGCACATGTCGAGGCCAGTCCGGACCTGCCTCTTCCAGCAAAGTTAGGATGCGGCGAGATACTCCTTGCTCCACCGTGTCGGATTGGACAGCCCACGCACGAAGGGCTGTATTCAGGCACCTATCGCAGTTCACCTGGCCATCAGAATACTTTCGACAGCAGGCAATTGTGCCTTGAGAGGTTTTTCCATGTCCCTCCTCATCCTCTTCTTCCTCTCCTGAAGGGGAGCGGACCCGGCTCGTGGGAACGTCTTCCGTGTCCACCGGAGATACGTTGGAGAAACGCGTGAATATCGTCGTCTCGATGTGATCGTCATCTTGACCGATCAAATTAGCGCGCACTATGACAGGAGACAACAAATGCTGTACTGACCCGCCTTTTTACTGTTCCAATCAATCTCGGCGCGTGATGCCCTCGCTCCACTGATGTCAATCTTGAAGTCCACCTGAGAACTCGATCTCGTCAGTCAGTCGATTCCTCGGTTCCGAAGTGGACGACTTACAAGACCCTCCGACGTTATTTGCGTCAGCATGGCCATATCGCCGTCGGACGCTCGCAGTGACCACTCCCTCCAAGCTTCTTGTTCTCTACATAAAGCGTCCAGCATCGCCGCATCATGGAACACCTCTTGTGATATTGAACCCCCGGCTGCATTCTGGTTGCTAATTGAGCGATCAGACACTGCCACCAATACGAAATTAGCGCAGAACAGCGAGTTACATTTCAGAGATTTTTAGAGTTCGTCCGGGTTTAAGTCTTTGGGGATCCCGGACAACTTTGGACAGAACGCCACGGCGGAGAAGATTTTCTTTCGCCTTCGATACTGTGCCTTTTCCCACAGAGCGCAGCAAGGACGCTCCCCTTGATGGTACATAATTATCATTTGGCGTCCCAACCATCATCTTTCATAACATAAGTACCCGTACCACGCATTTTCACGTGGCCATGGACGACGAACCTTCAGTGCTGCTTCGGCAACCAGGACTTCTTGATTGCCGCTTGATGCATTACTTGTAAACATGTCATCGTATTCGGTTACGAACGCCGTCTGCAGGAGACCTTTCTCACGGTTTTCATCCACTTTGGAATCCCATAGAAAATCCCAAATCGGCGCACTGTCCGGTTTGACCAGCACGTCCCACGATGCACACAATTGGGAGACTGTTTCCGGAAGCATCAAAGTCGACGACGTTTCTTGGAAACCGACCCGCCTCCAGTCCCACGTCAGACGTTACCCTTCGCACGAACTAGGCAGCAAAGAACGTACAATGCATTCTTGTCAACGAAGTTCCGTAGAAATTCCACGTGTTTGATGAGGTCAAAGTCGGTCTGACTCTGGGGGTTGGGGTCTGGCAGGTGCTCCGTATCCCGGTATTGTTGCCAAAGTCGATACCACTGGTCCTCAAGGCGCCTCATGTAAATTTCATTGTTATGTTGTTCCCGTAGGCTCGCGATGCGCTGTCGCACGGAGTTCCTTGGGACTGAGGGAAAGATTTGACGAAACGCAAACCAGTCCATACGTCCGCCCAGCTCACGCGAGCGCACTCTAAGAATGGTATGGGCATCTTGGGCCAATTCATCATGATCTTTGTTCCACAAGAAGCGACTCTTTCGTTGCGTGGGATCGTCCTTCTCGCGGTTCGCACCCTCTTCATCCACTGTGAAAGAATAAACATAAGGTTGAGATAAACGTCTTCAGAGCTCGGTGACGCTAGACGTCCATACATACCATCTTTGCCTTTCGTCTGTCTGCGTTTCTTTCTTTTGGCATCTTCGCGCGCTGGCCCTTGCTCTGCTATGAGCTGCTCGATGGACTTTCCGGGCTGATTCGCTACTGCCTGAGGCAGTCCTGTGGGGCGCGAGGGAGCCGCAGTAGCTTCGGGTGGCGGGATGGCTACCGGAAGAGATGAGAGCCCCTGCAAAAGTCGTGCTGGGGCCACGCGCTGTGCGGAGGGCAAGACAGCCTTCGCGGCACCTGGAAGTGACCGGATAGCATCGCGGACTTCGCCTTCCCATCTGATTCTGTCGTTCGCAACTCCAGACTGTAAATACCGTTTTCGGACCCACGCGACCCTGGTCGCCGCCGCGCCTCCTAAGGCCCCGGGGTGGACGGTATTCAATATAGTTTCCCACTCCCGGCCCTTCCGTGCCTTTGCGTCTGCAACTTTCTTCGCAAGCAGCTCCTTTTCCTGTTCTATCTTTCCGGCGTGTTCCTCATCCCCCTCGTTCCCTCGAATGTGCAACCTGGCCTTGTCCAGTTCTCGTAGCTTGGAGTTCCGTTCCTTCTGGAGAAAATCTTTTACGACAGGCAGCGGTGCGCTAATGGTCCATGAGACCTTTTGCAAGGTGGAGCCACCTTCCTCATCTTGAAGTGGTGCGTCATCTCTTTGACGAGAAATGAATCGTTTCAAGTACTGGCGCTGATGCCAAGACAGGTCATACGTCTTCTTCCAAGAGGTGTCACGGATGATGGAGCGCGCAAAGGAATAATCTGGAACTATGGGTTGAGGAGGACTAGTTCGCGTCACGTTTTCTCCAAACGCTTTGCTCTCGCAAGCCAGTTGTAATTCATTCCAGTAGCTAAAAGCATCGAGGCGAGTAGACACAGAAACCGTCATCCAGAAGGGCGGTGATGCAGTAGATAGCACCCAGAGGTGCAAGGCCGCTTCATTATGGAAAAGCCAATAGTCAGGAGCTGTACGATAGTTAGTTGACGATATATCGCCCGCAAAGGAGTCGAAAGATGAAGGGCCCTCTCCACTTGATTCACAGCGTACGAGTGGGTTCGGTGAATCAGAGGGTTGCAGGGGTGCGATTAGATTCAGGCGGTGAAGTGTTTCGAAGATCTCAAGAAAACGCTCCCGGGAACGAGATCGTCCGATCTGAAGCAGAGTTTGCAAGGATCGCGGCAGATCTTTAAGTGGCGTTCGCCGGCCTTCCTCAGTGGATAGGATCCGAGAAAGTTCGTCATTCTGAACGAGAGTAGACACAAGTGAGCAGTAAATCCCCACAGGAAAGCCCTGAAAATATTGAGAGAACCTTGCGATGCGTTTAGCTGCCAGGGCGAGGGTTGTAGGGTCTTGAGACGATTGAAACATATCCAGAGTGGCCAAGTGGAGTTCGCGTGCCCTGATCATCTTCCCAGGGATGAACCCATACAGCTGCGCGACCGTTGTCCTCTCAGTCAAAAGGACATCGTGAATAGTCTGGTCATCAGAGTGAAAAAGCTGGTCTGCCCTGTTACTATTTTTAGACCAATTACCAATGTTGTCCACTCCCCGCCCGGATTGCAGAAGTCTGAGGGGCTGAGCCGGTCTCTTCGCCTTCAGATCACCGGGAGGGACGCTGGCTGCCGCGGGACTTGTGACAGAATAGGGCGAGCCATGGGAACCTTTGCCCAGTTCCGCAAGAAATGTGTCCAGCTGAGATTGAGCCACAGTGGGTAAATAGATGACACGAGTAGGACGCTGTGCACCCGTCACTGTGGAGATAGCGGTTTTCAGAACTTTGACTTTGCCCCTGTTCTCTAAGCTTTCGAATGTGTTCTCGATAGTACGCTTGTCAACCTTAATGCCAGGCAAGCCACTCGTAGGTTCCCCAGCCGAGGCAAGAGTATCTAAAAGTGCCACATGTGCGTCCAGAAACTCTCTGGAATTTGGATGTACAATTCCACTAGATTCCTCCAATATTCGCAAGAACTCGTTCTCGCGACGAAGCAATGATACATTGCTTCTCGAGGATGGGGTTGCAGCCTTCTCTTTCTGCTTTGACGACACTGAGGTAACTCGGAAGTTAGGCCCATTGCCTCAGGCTCACCAACCTGAAGCTCCGTACCTGAGGCAGTAACGACCTTTTCAGCTTCGGCGGGTTTGCCACTATCTGGCAGACACGATGGAGCATTGTCCAAGATGGAAGGGTCGATAGGAACAGAAAATTCGGAAGATGTGCCCATCTGGACATTATTTATTCCCGCCATATCGCATTGATCCCCTAGCGTTTCCGTCCCCATTCGACTTGGGCCTGTATTCGGATCATCCGGCTGAGTTGGGTAAGAGTGGGTGTCATTGATGGCCTCTAGAATCGTGACTTGATCCTCTAGTATACGATCATCAGGTGGAACTGAGGTGAGCTCGGGTTGCATTAACAATTCACGATGGCAGGAAGATTGTGATTGTAAAGCGATATCAAATGCCTGAGGAGTGGATTGAACTTCAGTTTCTCTGGCATTGACGTCAGGTGATTGCTCAGAGATGGGTTGGTGAGCTATGAGAACGTCGGGAGAAAAGACATCATTTCGGAGCGGAGAACGCCCCCGTGCTTCGGTGGGTGGAGGTAACGGGGGCTGCTTCCTAGGCCTGCCTCTTCTCTTTGGAGATGTTGACACATCAGGAAGCAACTCGCCCCCATGACTATCATCTGGCGGACGACGGCGTTTCCCGGGTACTCCAGGTGAAGTTGAACGGCGTTCATGCGTAGTACGGGCCTCTCCAGGCTGAGAGGCTTCCGGTCCTGACTGACGACCAAGATCGCGTGCGAGAGTGGCACCCATCTGTTGACCTTCAGCGAGTATCTTGCGTGGTCTCCCTCGCTTCCTTGGTACATGGTTGACCTCTTCATCCGCGTCCAGCCCAGCTTCTCCTCGCTTGCGCTTCTTCCCGCGACCCTTGAGTCCGGAAGTTTCGGCCGCATGTGTTGCTACCTTCCTGGCATTTCCGGATTTACCGAACGCGCAGTCAACGAAGCGAGCAAGTTCAGTGATGTCGCTGTAAAAATCTTCCACTACGAATGGTGCAAAATTTCCGACATTGGAGAGGTCCGCCGAAGGATAGGGACCATCTCGGTCGTCCAATTTCTCGTTGGCAACGATTTCCCGATAGGCAGCGAACGTGAAGTAGCGCCAACGTCGTTCACGGCCATGAGTTTCCATCAACTGGACGATCCGTAGGTCACTAAGATGTGTGGGTGGAGGGACTGTGTCCAATTTGGTCAATAGCAATTCAAGCGTACGACGGTCAAAATTTCCAAGTCCTCTAGATATTTCCTGTCGACGTGTTACTGTTATGTCGGGAGATATGGGGATATAGACTTACGTTCAGGGTCATGCCTTTCGTCCCAGCGTTTTCCAGGAGGTCTATCATCTGCCTATGAAGAGTGATGTTCAATTTGATAGTGGTAGGCCGGTCATCTACGACGGTCTCAGTCCATGACAGGGCGCTCGGCTTGGCGTACGGACCTGGTATATCATGCGTGGGAGGGTCTCGTGTGAGTAGTTTACTCGGCTGATTGGTCACCACATCGTTGTTGTCGGAGGCGAGACGGATGCATGGCACGGATGCCTGCCCACCTTTGACGGTACTGGGTACCATCACCCTCTCCACAACGCGGTTTTCGATAAGCTCGCGCAGGCGGCTTTGAAAAAACCGGCGATCGGTTTTGGTAGGGTTCAGGAACCCCTGAAAGAAGAGTGTCACGAAGATGAATCAGGACCGAGTGGCTTACTCACTATTGTGACAAGTAAGTTCTGAGAAGGATGGGTAAATGACCCCGAGTGCTTCAGGAGCTTGACGATCCTGGACTGAATGAGAGACAGGCTGGATAGATGCCTGGCATCGATCGGATCAAACTGGACAGGGACCTGCGAACCACCCTGGGTCGATGCCGTTTCCCCGTTGTCGAGACCACCTCCGTCGGCCTGGAGATCGTTAGAAACGTTCACACCTTCGTCTTGAATTTGGCGCCATAATGGATTGCGTTCAAAGAAGTACTTGTGGATGCAAAAATTGGTACCGACGCCACCACGGCGTAGCTTGACGACGAGTTCGAGCTCAAGCAGTTGCTTTATCAGATAGAAACAAGTCTTCTGGTCATAGCCTGTCTTCCTGCCAAGGTCCACAGTGCTGATCCCGTGTTCGCGGCCACGCGTGATGAATTGAAGCGCGGTGTAAACCATCGGGGTGAGCTTCGGTGGCTACGCACATCCACTGAACGGATGAGACCGATGGAAAAACAAAGGAATACCCACTCGAAGGTGCGACCCGATGATGGCGGCAAGCGATGTTTCCGCGTCTACCGCAACTCTCAGCGCTTCCCCGTGCCGCGACTGCAGGTCTTCGAGGGTTCTTGACCTCGCATCGGGCAGCAACTCCAGTGAAGTCACGGACGGCAGCACGTCCCCGTCCCCGTCCTTCCCCTTTGCTTTTCTCTTCTGGCTCTGCTGCGGCGCGATGAAGACCTCGGTGGTAGCGCCGTCCGGCACGGTCCCCACGCGCACGGTGGGCTGGCAAACGACAAGGGACCAAACGAAAGCAAAGTACGCATCGTCGACGACCTGCTCTTGAGGATCCGAGTGATATCCGGTAACGAAGTCGCGGAGTCGCGATGGGTGACACCCTGCGGGGAGGAGGTGGGTTAGTCAAAGTTGCAAAGTACGCCCGAATAGCCGACACGGAGCGGACCCATGTCAGGGTTCGGACTCGCCTCGGAATACGGACACATAACGGCCTCAATCACGTAAACAAAAAATAAAACTCACCAAGATCTCCGTCGAAGGCGAGTTCGCGAAGACAATGGTTAACCAGAGCATCCATCAGTTGAGTTGCCTGCCTTGGCGAGTCGTCTAAAATTTTGCCAGTTGCGCGGGATCGAACCTCTCTCTTTCCGGCGGCGGCCTCGGGTTCCTAACAGCGCGACGACGACGGGGAAGGCAATAAACTTACAGCGCGTCCTTGTTTGTCAATATGTCAGGACGTCAGCGACGACGGGTTTACACCAACCACCAAAGTCGACGACAACTTAGGAGACGAAAGAGACAGAACGTCTGTCTAGGATCTTGCATTACGTGATGTTTTGCCGGAAAAAGATCAGTCTCATCACTCGCACTCCCGGGGATATCGATATCATGGAAATGACCCTCGGACGCTATTGCAGGGTGATAGCGAGCGTTCCATGTGGATAACGACGATGCACAGAAGACATGCGAATGGAGTAAGTCATAAAAGGATCATCATGATCCAAATGCCAGGATGCCGTCTGGCTGGGGGCTTTTAAAGATCACATAAAGTACGTCTAGTAGAGGCAGATAATAATATCTATGCTGGTGTGCCAGCTGGGCTCTTGTCTTTTGCATCCTCCCACAGTTGGCGTAAGACGTCTGCAAAGCCGACCTTTCCCAAGTGTGCGTTCTGTTCAAAGCGCATCGCGAGCCAATTTTCAAACTTGTCCGCCGCTGTTCGCCACATCATCATCCGCGCCTGAATCTCAGCCGTCTGGTGAAATGCAGTCCGCCCATCTGGAGTAGGGGAATAAAGGATTTTTTCGTGACATGTCGCAAATTGGGAGAGTGAGAGGTTGACGGAGGAGATGGTCGCGGTCTGCGTTGACGGATCCACAAAGGAGATCTCACGAACGAACGCATCCTCTGAACCACCGAAGAGCTATGCATGACATCGGTAAGGATCCTGGGGAATTCGATGGAGAGAATCGTACCTTAACGATCCAGGCAGGAGATCTTTGCTTGCAACCAAGCACCCGCTCCGTCCGGATGACGCCAGTTGAGGGATCTACAGAGCGGTCGATGACATCCACAGTCACAACGTGTGAACAGTGCGGATTGGGGTATTTATGCCACATCCCGATGATAACATGGACCCAAGAGTGACTGCGAGAGGCATTAAGCAGAAACTTTAGTGAGCGTTCCGTGGGAGTGGGATGAGTACGCACTCATAACTGAACGACTGAGAGAAATAATGCATTGTAAAATGGTGGAGAAGTCTATTAACGGGGTCGGGAATACTTGATACTTGATGGTGTCCAAGGTAGAAGCGCAGTGGCAGTGGAAATATTCGTCGTCGGAGAACGGAGGTTACGTACGGCTCATGTCATGTGATACTTGTGCCATGTTCTCACGACAGGGACAACGGCTGCACACCTCTCATCTCAAACCCCGTCCGGTCGCGTCTGATGCCTCTCCCTTATGACCTCTGCGCGCGCCTCCAAAACGCCTTTCGCGCACGCCATGCACGCGTATCCGTACCCCACACCACTCAAAACCTCGGCATTCTCTCTATCCTTCTCCGCGCCGGCTTTCTCACCAATATCACCCGCGGAACAATCGAAACCCCTTCCCCAGAAATGTTTGTAGAAGCCGGCGAGGCGCAACGCCGAATATGGGCAGACCTCAAATATCGAAACGACAGGCCAGTTCTCGAAAACATGCACCTCGTCAGCAAGCCGAGCAAACGCGTGTTCATGGACACCAGCGAGATCCGCCGGCTGTGCACCGGCCGTTCCGCGAAGACCGTCAAGCCATTGGGCATGGGCGAGATCGCAGTCGTACGGACAAAAAGCAGGGAACACGAATGGTTGGAAGCCAGAGAGGCACTGCAGTTGCATCTCAGTGGAGAAGTTATCTGCCGTGCTTCATAGTGCGATGTACCCTTCACCACGAGCCAAGCCTAAGTACAGGAACCCCACCCGTGTTACCTGCCACCTCTTTGTCTACATGACTGGTCATACACATTATTACATCTACCCGTCGACAGGCAGCTCCGCGTTTTCCGTGCAATCGGTATCTTAGTGCCATTGTATACACATCTTCCGAACAATCGTAACCTACATCTCCTGCTCCTCCCTTGCTGTCAACAACTCCGAGAGACGGGCTCTCATCTTTGGTCTGTGCTCACGTCAGCGCACGTCCGTTGCTAAGCCTTATCTTTACTTACACTTCAAGTAGCTTAGCCTCCAGTGCTTGCTTTTCTTCTTGCAGTGCTAGTCGTTTCTCCGCGTCCAACTTGGTACTGGAAGTCCCATAAGTAAAGAGTCACTACACGAATAAGAGCAGGACATACAATACGTATCCCCCTAGACCATCGTAGTGCAAGATCATGGCGTGGTATTTCCATAGCGAAGGTCGATGCGAAACAGTTAGTAACGTTATACCGAGCTCGGTGGCACGATCCATCATCATGCCCTCCACCTCAGTCGGAACCAAAGATGTGGCCTCGTCGAGCACGGCGTACTATCTTCGATAAGCTTGTTTCTGCGCGATACTGGTTTGGTTGATTACCTTAGGTTTGTGATAGAATAGGCGTGCCCATGCGATCTTCTGCTTGTCACCCCCACTAAGCGTGTCGCGCCATTCTCGCGCGGCATCCCATCCACCCTCCCGTTCCACTACGCTTTCCATTTGCACTATCGAAAGGATCTCTAGGAGGTCGTCGTCGGTCATGCCACCTAGAACTCCTGTCAAATTTGGTACAAGGTTACTTCAGGCTTAACTTACGCTCCTCCATCTGGGATTTGTTGTGAGGGTAGATCACCTGATCACGTAAAGTCCCAATTGGTAGGTACGGTCGCTGCGGGATAAGTATAAACTGGTCCGCTGGTGGCTTGTGTACAACTCCACCTATGAACCAAGCTATGGTGCCGAACGTAGTGTCGTGACCAAGGCACTCACCGTACACAGGCCACAGGCCTCCTAGGATACGGAACAGCGAAGATTTTCCACAACCTTCGAATGGATTTCTAAGTCGGGGAAGCATTGTTCAATATAAAATATTTCGCACCGTTAGGACCAACGATGAGGAGATGTTGCTAAGATCTCGCTCAGTTACCACGAATGAGATATCCTATTTAGAACACTTGCCCCTGGTTTGACAAAGAAACTTAAGTCCTTGACCAAGACGTCACCATTGGGTGTGACGATGGGAACATTTTGGAATCGAATCTCCTCGGACTGAACGACTTTTCCGCGACCCTTGAGAATTTTGATGTTATCTTCTGAGTCCACGCTACTGACCAAAGCCTTCTCGAATTTGCCTCTTTTTATATCTTCGATTGTATCCAAGAGCATAGACACCCTGGCGGTGTAACCTGCAAGCTCAGATAGATCCTTGTAGGAATACATGACTCGACCGAAGGCATCTATGGCCAGTCATCAGAGGGTAACCAGCAACATGAAGCAACAATACCTGAGGAGGACAAGAGGAGGCGACGATTCGTCACGAAACCTTGAAGTAAGCAGGTGGTGAGGCAAACCAGCAGGCAAGTGTTGTGG
This sequence comes from Russula earlei, assembly GCA_025769875.1. Taxonomy (NCBI): domain Eukaryota; kingdom Fungi; phylum Basidiomycota; class Agaricomycetes; order Russulales; family Russulaceae; genus Russula; species Russula earlei. Next base: position 186,501 of record JAGFNK010000017.1, read on the forward strand.
ACGCTCATCCTCACTTTCTGTCCGACTCCCCAAATCGGTGCTATAGACCCCGGGAAGTTTGAAAAAGACAGGAATTGCACAGATGACAAGCTGTCCCCAATGTATGAGCAAACAAATGGCGTACAACGTGAACTGAACTTGCCCCAAAGCTACCCCACAACCATTTGACCACACCCTCCTCCACGCAATTGTGCCACCATCGACGGACAAGGACTCTGTTCTCATGCATAACGAGACCTGCATATTCGCGCTCGACCAGCATCTTCTCTGTCTCTTCACCTCTGTAAAACGCTATCTCTTCCGCAAATTCAAGGAGTCTTGAATGCGTGTGGCGTAGAGCACCCAGAAGTTGAGCCGAGATTGAAGTATAAGCCCCGAATGGTGGTGTGAGCTTGCGCACTGCATGTTGCATATGAACTAAGCCATTTGGATAGAAACGGAATGAAAAACTCCTTACGCAGTGCAGCGGAAAAATGTACTACAACAGTAAGCAGGACCAACCCTTCTGCACCTACATTTTGAGAAAGCTGGTAGTTGTATAGGATGACGTCAAGAACTGGCTTCGCCAAATTCGAATAAATAGCAGAAAGGCTATTTGAAAACTTTTGAATATCGTGAGTGATCATCTGGTCGGGATTCTTGACCCTATCATCAAGATTGGCTTGAGAGGTGTTAACGAAGAAGATGATGGACGCTGGGATCAGTGATACCCACATATTTTGTAATATATTTTACCCTCTGGCCCTTCTTCTTGATGTCCCAGGTATTGCTTCAGCACCTCTTCCGTCAGACGTGTGCGATATGCAATGGCCAGCTTGTTTTGAATATAGCTCAGCCAGCTGTTGGTCCAAGTTGCTGGTATGGCTACCAGTAGCCAACGAAGGATGTTGATAAGGAACTGAAGGGGCTGCGCACGCACCAGAGATGCAACTATCCTTCAAGAGCATCGCAATCAATGAAATTAACTGAACATCCACCGAGACGGAAGCTCACTTTCCGTCCAGCGCGGCAACGTAAAGCGATATCGCGGTCCGAAATACCAATAAGCTAGAGTGCGTGAGCAGAAGAAGCGCCTCCTTTGAGCGCAGACTTGGGATTACAAGCCGAAGGATCCTAGAAAGGCTCCGATAGAATGCTGCGTCCACCTTGTACCAGAGAATCAAACAAGTGGAGCCGGTCTCAAGAGAGACGTGCGTACAGCAACTCTTTGGGGCTTTCCTGCTTCAGTAGGCGCGGACTGCTCGCGGGTCTTTCCTTTCGATGTGCGCGACGAGCGAGTTGACAACCCGCTGAAGGTTGTCACTAGCACATGAGTGATGAAGCCCGCGGTAAGGATACGTTGTATGATAGGTCTGTGGGTAGCATAAATCTTAGAAAAGTTGGCGATAGCAGGGTGAGTGCGTTGTCTCAGTGTTGAAAGTACCGTCATTGCCGCTCGGATAAGTCACGTCCGCCCTCTTAAACGACGAATCACATGTGATAATGGTGCCACGTGCTCACCGGCCAGCTTGCACACATCCCATGAGCACCGTATCCGTATCAGACCAAATCAAACAGAATCTTGCTCAACCGGACCTCGATAGCATCACGAAGGAAGGCCATAAATTACTTGAATGAGAATCATTCCTTCTCTCAACCAACCTCGTCGCTTGAAGACGCCGTGCAAAACATGCGCCGTGAAAGAGACAACCTACGGGTCTTAGTGCGTTGCAGCCCACATCTTCCGGCAACTTCTGAGCACATTCCGTAGTTCAGGTGGCCGCGTCAACTTCGAGCATACAAAAGTTGAGGTCTGACCAGTCCACATCGGCGTCTCTTCGTCTCCATTCAGCCCAGGAATTATCTCTCCTCGGACATTCGTTGATTGATGAACTCTCTTTACTATTTGGGCAACTTCTCTCGGACCATCCTCAATCAAATGAATCCCCAACACTTTTGGAAGATCTAGAAGCAATGCACAGGAGTCTGCGAGAACAGGAAAGCATCAGGGCTTATGTTCAGGTCGTTCAAAGAGCTTTACAGCTCAGGTGCGTGTCAACATTTCTCACTCCCAACTGGTTATCTCAGGCCTGCTTCCCAGTGAAGCTGCCAAGGCAGAAATCACTCCCCACCGCGCAATCACCGTCTCCAAATATCGCTCATTACAGGCCTTCGTTTCTGCGGTGAAACATGGTTGTGCTCCTTCGAGTGACGTCTTGGGAGAGGTCGACAAACCTCTGCGGTTGGTGTCATTTTTGGAAGAAATACAAAAGCGAACTTGGTTGAACATGAAGGCTGTTCTCTCCAGGTACGGTACAGTACTTTTCGGTGCTTATTTTTCTTCTCTACTGACTTTGATGCATAGTGCTTTGCTCGTTGCCTCAGAGAACCTGCATTGGCCTATGCCAGTTGATTATGCTTCCGCAAGCCCGGAACACAGAAAAGTATTTGAGAGTACCTTCCGTGTCCTGCTTGACTTCCAGGAAATGTAAGTATCACTCTCATTCCGTTGGCCTCCTCACTTAATAAATCTCTCCAGTGGCGAAACATTGCATCCAGATGGAGACCAACTAGTCAACGAAGATGGTCTTTATTCTATTCAGGCTCTGGTACAGCCTTTGTCTCAACGATTCAAGTACCACTTCGAAGGCACGCGGCAAACCAATAGACCGGACAAGGTAGGGTTCATCAGATTTATTTGGTTCCTCCTTTCTCATACCTTTCAGCCCGAGTGGTACTTCGCCCACATCCTCGATGTTTCGCATCAACATCGATCATTTTTCGATACGGTCATCCAACATCTCCTCGCGTCCACCAAATTCAGCGATGTTAACGCTTGGGTACAATCCATTGAGACTATCGATTTTCATTGTTAACATTCACCCAGGGAGAATTCACCTGTAGCCTTCTACCAATACTTTCCCGTCATATCAGGAGAACCATTCCTTCGCTGTTGCCCAACACTCCGCTTCTCGCTCATACGATATATCAGGCGCTTGCTTTCGATGCATCGCTGCGTGAGGCCGGGTTTTCGTTATATGGTACCTTTTCAGGGCGTTTAACGGACGAGGCTGAGTGGAAAGGGATCAGCGACGTCGTTCTAGGACGCAAGGAATGGTTTGACCGATGGATCGAAGCCGAGAAAGCATGTGAGCTTTGGTGTCAAATGATACGCCGGTCGTCGTTATCTCACGCACGCAAATATCTAGTTGCAATGGGTCGGTACAATGAAATTCTTGGTGCCAAGGACGCCTGGACCATCACAGATGATGCCGCCGAGTCAGACGATTATGCAAACCCCGACAATGACATCCGACCCACTGTGTCTGCACGGCAGCTGAAGGCGCTCGTGGAACAAGTGACAGACCGTTATTCACCCCTTCCAAACTTTACCCATCGCACTCGCTTCCTTATTGATGTCCAGCTTTTCTTGCTGGAGGGTTACTATAGTCGTATCTCTTCTTCGTTGGATGCGTTCGAGTCCCTATCGAGTTCCCTCGTTCGTGCCGTCCCCGGTGCATTAGGAGCTACGTCAAGCAGTGACACCAGGGGTCGGCTAACAGCTGGGGTGGAAGGTATCATGCGACTGTGCAAGGCCCTGGTCAGCACTAGATATATATCAACTGCGATGGAAACCTGGGGAGAGGATCTGGTAAGCCACCAGTCTATGTAATCCCCTTTATTAACCCTATCATATAGTTCTTTTTGGAGCTTTGGACCGAAATCAATCACAAGGCTTCTCTCAGAGCTCGGGCAGACACCCACCCGTCCCTCCCTAGTCTTAACAACCCATCCTCAGACGCAGCGGAAGGGACCATTTTTGAGGAGCTTGTACGACAATACGAAAAGTTGGTGACAAGGACAGAAGACATGATTGTCCAGCAGGTCTGTACCGAAGTAGAAGCTGCCTGGAAGACTCGTTTTGCGAGGTGCTCATCATTGGCTTCTCTCCGAGAAAATGACCTTACTTTGTATTTGCAGTCAGGGAACTCACTCGGACATGATCATTTCCCCTACTCTCCTTCCAGCTGTCTCTCTGCTGTCATCGCACCTCACCGCGTTGCGTCGCACGCTCCCACGTGCCAACATAAACGCGATATACAGGCGCATCGGATCGTATTTGAGCGATCACATCCTACAGGGCTCCATTCTTTACCGTCGCCCGCGAGAGGTCACTGATGTCGAACGCAAGGCTCTACAGCGCGAATGTGAATTGTGGGTCGAGACTTGCCGATTCGCCCTTCCCGGTGCAGGCGAGCGTGTTGAGGTGCCTTGGCGGCGACTCGTCCAGGCTGGTCGCATCCTCGGTGCAGACGACGAGGTCTGGACACAGATCCTTGCGCGCTCATTTGACGACGTCGGTCTGGAAGAATGGGAGACCAGAGCCGTGGAGTTGATAGGCGGGGCGGAACTCAGTCGCGACGAAGTTCGTGTTATCGCAAGAACGAGAAATGACTGTGCACTTTGACACTGCGAGAGGACACCTGCACTGGCATCGGTGCCAGTGGGTCACCGCCGCGTTGTTGGAAGCCGTTCATGACGCTTTCGTAAAACGTAAAACAGACTCTCGATCCCCGGCTCCTGACGGGGTCTCCCATGGCGACAGAACCACGTAGATAGTTACGTATGGTCAGGGGATGTATCGCTTTATCACCCGCATTTCAAGCGACAACCATAGATACAGTACCTTATCACACACATAGGGAGAGTTTCCAGGTCCACGGAGCACAGTCCCAGTGGGATCTTCGGCCGGAATGACCGCGAGGAGATATCGTAAAGGCACAGTGATATCGGCGGAGAAAGAACTATATTAAATCTTGTACACAATGCTCTCACTTAACATGACCTCGTTGGCTTCCGTCATCGCTTGACAAGCCAGCGTGGCTTCCGCTGTGCCAAACAGGGCGTCATTGCCCAGACCCTCGTTGACAGCCTGCACGAGATCGGTCAAGAAAATTTGTTCGTCGTCTTGGAAGCTCGTCGCCCACAGACGGGCAACTCTAGTTCGGAATAGTTGTAGCCTGGAAGGAAAAATGAAGGGGAAGAGGGGAAAGAAAGAAAGAAAAAAAATTTGCGCGAAACGACGCCGCACGCAAAAAAAACAAACAAACGTCAGGTTGCTTCCAAATGGAAGAATCGGGCGGACGCACCGATCTGTCCTGATCCCGCTTTGATCATCGGACGCACGAGCGACCGGGGCAATCGCGTCGTCGAGATCCATCTTCTCCACGTCCACGTCCTGCCCGTCCGCGGCGGCGGCTGCGCCCCAAATGGGGTCTTGGCTGATTCCCCGCGAGGGCCCATCCGCCCGCGCCGTCCCTTTGGCCTTCGTCTTGGTGCTCTTCTTCACGGCCGCCGGCGCGGGTGCGCTCATGCGCTGGGGGGGCTCTTCCTCGCCGCTGCTGCTGCCTTCGCCGTCCTCCTCGCCCTCCTCGCCCTCCTCGTCGCTGCCCTCCTCCTCCTCGCCATCGCGACGCGCAGAGGCGCCGCCGTGGTTGAGCTTGCGCTTCTTCCGTCGCTGGCGCTTGACGACGTCTTTGAAGAGCGCGTATCGCAGGATGTCCTCGGCCGCAGAGGCGTCCCTCTCCTCGACTTTTGGGGAGAGACGCGCCTTGGCGTGCGCCGTGGCCAAGCGGATCAGAGTCTCGAGCGTCCGCGCGGTCAACGGCGAGGTCTGCGGCGGGCCTCGGACTTAGCTATCGCACATATGGTCACTTTTTAATTTTCTCGTTGTTCACCTTTTTTATGTTGTCTTCCCCGGCTTCGTTTCGCAGCTCCGCGTACAACCCGACGATCCAGTCTGCCGCGCCGTTGGTCAGCACGGGCGCCGGCTTGCTCTTCGCGTATTGGATGTATTTTTTTATGAACGCGACGCTGAGCACCTCGACCTTCCTTGCCGCGTGTCCGGCGCGCGTCTTGGGATGTCTTCCGGCCGTCATTCCGACGTGGAGGAGTGGATCATACTTCTCGAATGGACTGGCGTCAACCGCCTCGCTTGTGGTCGAGGAAGATGCAGGGTTTTCTACAGACAGCGGCTGCGAGAGGGTATCTTGGATCGGAGTGCCCTCCTCAACGCCGGGAGGGAGATATCGGTGCATTCGTAGCACATGGTCGGCAATCTGGCGATCCTTTGTTTCGTCGACGTCGTCTGTCACGACAAATAATAGGTCAAAACGGGAAAGCAGCGAGTCGGGGAGAGCGATGTTCTTGTGAGGATCCTTGTGAACGTCATACTGGAGGACATCACTCTCACGACAGATAGGACGATGCACAATAGCGCACCTGTCCATATATTGGGTTTGCAGCGGCAACAACACTGCATCGCGCATTTAAACTCGTGTGAATGCCGGCTTTCGCAATCGTTACTGTTTGTTGTTCCATGACTTCGTGGATTGCGACGCGGTCAATGTCTGACATTTTGTCGAATTCGTCTATGCAGACCACTCCCCGATCAGCGAGTACCATGGCCCCCGCCTCCAACCGTCGCTCTCCAGTATCTTTGTCTGTGGTAACAGCCGCGGTGAGACCAACTCCAGAGCTGCCTCTACCGGTGGTAGCAATCGCTAATGGAGCCGTATTCAGAACAAAGCGCAACATTTGTGACTTGGCGGTGGAGGGATCTCCGACCATGAGCAAGTTGATGTCTCCACGAATGTGTGTGCCATTCGGGAGGTTCTTCTCCGCGCCGCCCAGTAGGAGGAGCAACACGGCCCTCTTGATTTGGTCATGGCCGTAGATAGAGGGAGCAAGAGACTGTGAGAGAAGCTCGAGGATATTCTTGCGCTTCGCCAGCTGGTTGATCGTTCGAATGTCAGAGTCAGTCAACGGTGTCTGAGCGATCCCTCCGCCGGATTTCGACGAAAGCAGCACGATGTTGTTGGCGACAATGAGAGTTCTTCGGCCGCGTCAGTCATACGGATTATGTACAGGGTATGACAGAGCACACGCACTTGAACGTTCCGGTGGCACCGCCACCAACGCTGCGGTACACGCCGACGAGCTGGATTCGGTCGCCCGGCTTGCACTTGTCCACCAGATCGTCGTCCAGAATGACGTCCGTGCTCCGCGGCAACTGGCCCGCGGGGGCTCGCTCGGGCATCTCCTGCATGCTGATGCGTTGGTGATCGCGGAAGGTGCTGAAACCATACTCGATCTGCAGAGGGTGTCCCTGCTCATCTGTCTGCGGTGTGACGGAGGTGGTGGGAGGGAGGTTGGAAGTGGAGGACGTGGCATCCCGGTACTCGCGGAAGTGGAAGAGGGATGTGTCGGGGCAGTAGTGGACGGACCGGAGCATCTTTGGGCGAACAAGGGAACATCGCGTGACGATACCCTCGAGTGAGATCATATGACCGAGGTGAGAGGCTCGGAGGGTCCTGGGGCTAACGTGGTGATCGCCAAAGGAACCGTGAAAGCCGATGCCGTATCGCTTGCCCTCGATATCGTGCTTATCGACAACATGTACTTGCTGTACGACGTTGACGAGTGCGTCGTGAAAAGCGGGGAGATATTCTACCGGTTGCTTGAGGAGGCCATCCGCAAAGTCGCGTCGATAATCGCGCAAATCGTCGATGTTGACGGTAAGACGCGACTGATCGAGACGAAGCATGCGTAGAACGTCATCTTTGTAGTTATAGATAGAGGAATCTGCTGTGAGGAACTCCTCAAAGATACGAGTCCTATCACGCATGAGATCATCTTGGGGGACGGGTTCATCGAGGAGAGACATGATCGTGTGGGTTAACGACGCGTGCGACGCGGAGCACTAATGGCGAGGTACGTGACATGGATTGATGTGACAAGTGTGACCAGACGCGTCATAATAAAATTTATCGCTCGTTTATCGCTGTCAAATCAGAGTGCAGGCGCCATGTGGTCTCCTCTTCCTTCCATTCATTAGATTATACATCAGCCTACAAATAACTTCTCAAAGAGAGTTCAGGTTCAGAAACCATATGATGCGGTACATTATTGCCAAAGGAATGAAAATACCCCCAAAAACGAGTGTGGATGTAAGAATCGACTCGGAGCGAACGCCGGGTACATAAATAAGGCCTCGGAGAAGCGAATGCCACGAGCCCTGCGGTTCAATATAAAGTCCATTGGTTTCACGATGTCACCAGGAGATAATATATCGGAGCCCATGGAGTTGATATTGGTCGGTAAGGGAACTAGGGGACAACTGGGACAATGTCAGATAACCAGGACGGGCCCGACCCACGGCATGCGCACCGGTTCGTTGACCCTCCGTGTTTCGGTTTTGAAACAGGAGCAAACAGGAGCGCTTGAGCGCACATCAAAGAGGCTGGCTATCGGAACCCGTTCCGCGCTTCCAATCTGGTGGGTAATTGCCACCACCACCTCCACCACGCTGAAGAGGACACGTTGAATTCACGCATACCAGCCCTATCGAGGCGAACCGGATACTCACCAGATCCAGACTACTTGCTGGATCAGCCACCTGCGAGACCCATCGTGTTTAGCGAACGCACGCTGCGTAGGAGAGTGAGAAAACCGCACTGGCGCAGCCGAAACGAGGTTTCCAAGTAAGAAAAGGAAGAAAAGGGTATGCGACAGGATATGCATCGTTTTTTGGTGGGTTGTTCGGGTGGCTTGGGTTGGTGACTTGACCGGGTATAAGCCAATGCTTATATACCTGATCGGTGCTTGTTCGGAGTTTACATTCCCTTCCTTAGACTGTCGTGGGTGGGCTGTTCAGGCACCCGGACTCCCTGTCCATGGACAGCATTTTTTTTTTTAAATCTTTGGATGGAGATGTTTTTTTCGCAACGCCTCCCACCCGTGGTCATCGAGAATCGAGAGAGGGTCGGACCTCTGGCATTAGAATATTTTTTGCATGATGCCTGTCATTAATTTGGTGTTCCCTGCTTCCCCTGTCCCTGCCCGGCTATGATCGGGAGTGAGGCCTGTGAGGGTACGACCGTTTGGGACATCACCAGCCCAGCCCATCTACGGAGCTGTCACCTCATATCTGCATCATGCTCATATCGCATATCGCTCCATCGAGGCACAACCCTGTGACCTGACCCGCCCTTACGACCGGCCACAGTTTTGGTTGGTGTTATCCGCCGGCAAGTGGGATTGGGCGGTGCTCCGCCGCACCATGGTCTCGGCGCAATATTAAACAGGAGAAGGGGGACGACAGAACGGTCGATAGACGGTACTGGTGAAATCGCCTCTCCCGATTTGTGCAATAGCTGCCGAGCCACCTCGCTGCGCGGCGGAGTGATGTGGAGCAACCCTTCTATTTTTGTGATCATCCTCAATCGGCCAATCTGCCTGGAGCCCACTCCTTTGTTTCAGCTTGCTGGACCTGTGCCCCTGCCATTCCGTCCCTGCCCCGTGGTAGCCGAGGGCGGCCAGTTACGAGTATAAGGTGGAAATGGCAGTGCATCACGTCAGCTGATGAGTGAATCAAGATAGAGTTGAGGTCAGGTCAGGTCATCTGCCCCTGCTCCATTAATCACCTACACATGTCGCAGCCCGTCGCACGGCGCCACGCGTCAGGGACAATCACGATGACACCCGAAAGTATCAAGGACGGACTAGGATTGACCTAGAAGTTCTGTCCATGGCTCCAGTCGTCTTACTTACAAATAGCTGCTGCAATTGGATTCAATCAGATACTGTATATCGTGTTGTCCACCCGTAGTGGAGCTGCAGCCCGTTGACGGAAAAGGTAGCATGACCGCGATTACATGGGACACCACAAGAACCGAGTGTAAGACACCGATATGTTAGTCCTGCCATTCGATCAGCCAAAAGGTCTCATGTGTGGCGGTGGCGCATATTGGACCTACCCAAAGCTTGATAAGCCCATCCCAGGACGCGGTTACAACTTTCGACTGATGACGCCCAGTCAGTGACTGAATGGGGCCGGAGAAGAGTGATCGACACACCGTCTCGTGCGGCAGCCATTCATGTGCAATGACCACTTTCGAATGGGCACGTAGTCGAGACTTTATGCGCCCGGACCTCCAATCCCAGAATACAACGTTGCCTTCCCCATCCCCACTGCTTATCCATTTACCATCTGGGGAAAAGCCCACTTGGCAGGCGTATCCGGCAACGGAATGGCCAGCGAATCGTTTCTTGCGATTTTGCCGGAAGTTGTCTGTGCTATAAACGAGGACTTGATTGTCTAATGACTGAGCAGCGAAGTATTTCCCTGCACCGCATCAGAACCCCCAAAGAAATTGATCAAGCACTAACTTACTGGACGGATGAAGAGTGACCGCCGGCATCGAGTGCATATGCGGCTCAGCGATGTACTTGATAACAACAGGAATGTCAAAGTCCCACGCCCGAATGGTCTTGTCGTCAGACGTCGTCACAAATCTTCGATTTTCATCAACAAATGTAATGGTGTTCACTGGTCCCAAATGTTGATCGTATTCTTGCGTGATCTCGCCGCTGTTGATGTCGTACTATTGAGATGTCAACCGACGTCCCGAAAAAAGAGTAACTATCACACCTGTATAATTTTTTTATCTGACATGCCCGCGAGGAATATGTTCTGTTTATCTTCATCGGGATGGAACCGCACGACGTATGGAATCTTGCCATTATTGAACCGCTGTATGCACTGTCCTGTCTCTGTGTCCCATAATTTCATATAGCGATCGTAACCGCATGATAAAAACCGTCGTCCATCATTGGAGAAAGTCACGTCTTTCACTGCCTTCCCGTGACCATGGAAAGTACGTAGACAATTGCCATGTGTGTACACGTCCCAAAGCTAACCGGGACAGCATCAGAGAAAATTAATGATCAAGAACGTCCAAAGAATACCTTCATCTTTGTGTCCATTGATCCGCTCAACAAAAGGTGGCCCGTTTCCGGAAATAGGCGTATCACAGACACACCGTTAGTATGTCCCGTCCAGGTATGTATGCAAACCTTCGGAATAAATGACTCTTGTGACCCCGGTTCTGACTGGAGGTGGGGAGCTTCCCCAAGTGGCGGCGAGATGTAGGTCCGGCCCTGGTAGTCGGTCATCGATTGACCATGGAAAACGGAACTCTCTTGGCCTGGAGCACCACGCTTGGGCTTTGCCTTTTTGACTATGAGGTCCTCCGCCTCGGATTCGGATGACTCCTCATCAACTGGAGGCCCTTCGCCATCGGGCACAACACTCGTGGGTTCTTCGCCCGCCCAAGATGCCCAGGGACCAACGTAGGCATCGTCACCATCAGCGACTTCGAGATCGCCTTTTGGCTTTCGCTTGCGTTTTAACTCCTTACGCTTTGCGTGTGTGATGCGGACAGAGTCCAGCATAGCGTAATTATTTGCTTCGGCAGCCTCTACCGAACCAAGTATAGCGGGGGCACTGGGATCCACGGAAGGATTTTGAGAATAGCCGAAAATGGAATGGGTGAGATGTTGGGTACGAAATGCATGCTCTGTCATGGCCTGCTCTTCGACGTGGCCAGCAAGGGCGTTCTGGTTCATAAAACGATTCCGGTCACGGAACGGGTTCTCTGGACCGTGGACAGGGAGAGTCATGTCGCTGTATGGAATATTTACGTTCATTTGCGTGTCAGTGGGGCGCGTTATGAGAGAGGTTTGATTGAGTGGGTCCTTTTCAATTACATCGCGTTAACAAGGAGAAGGTTGTGCGTGAACGAGACTGACCTCTGCAAGCACGTCTGGGGCAGCGTGGGGAGCGGTGCTCGCGGGAGTGTCCTGGAATCTAGGTCTTTTAGATGAAGACACGGCGGCCAAGTTGAAAGCATCTTGCTGAGTGGTTGCGTCTCCACCTTCCTCTGAAGAGTAGCCGTGAACCAGAGACATTCTATGGTAGTCGAAAGGGATGAGAGTTGATTACATAATCTAACACTCCACCGACATCATCGAATTCCGAATTTGCAAGTCTTTCTTTGCAGAGTTCGAGTCAGGCACAGCTCGAGTCGCCTCTCTGGCACTCGCATCCGTCCCTCTTTTGCTGTTGCTCGGGTCGAATGGCTGAAAGGATCACAGGTCGTCCATGGTCTGCTTACGAAGATCTTCTACTCTCCAAGGCAGTTGCAGAGTTCGACGGTGAGGCTGATTGGAAGACTATCGCGCAGCGTGTTCCCGGTCGCACGAACAAAGCATGCCGAAAGGTGCGTTTTCGCCATCATCACCGATCTTCTCCTTCCGTACATCCTTTCAAACATTTGTTCTAGCGATGGCTTCACTCTCTGTCCCCATCGATCAAGAAATCGGCGTGGACTAAGGAAGAGGATGAGAGGTTAATGTCCCTCTACAAGGTCTACGGTACCAAGTGGTCTGTCATAGCCAGGCAAATACCTGGAAGGACAGATGACGCGTGCTCAAAGCGATATCGCGAGGCTCTTGATCCTGCCCTCAAGAAGGACGAGTGGACCGACGCCGAAGACGCCAAGCTGCTCCAGCTCTACTCACAGTTAGGTGGAAAGTGGGTGCAGGTGGGCCAACAGCTTCAGCGCAGCAGTTTAGGCTGTCGAAACAGGTCTGCATGACCCCCTTCCCGTGTATCTTTTCACCCTTGACGGGATCGCTAGATGGCGACTACTTGAGAGGAAGCGTTCTCCCGCCACCAGGGAGGTAACTCTCACAGATTCACCTTTATCCCGGCTCCATCAAGCCTCAGTCCGTTCTGAATCGCTTCCGGCTACAGATCTTTCTTCTTCATGGCCCATCTTTGATCCTTCTCATTATTGGCCTCCTCAAGCCCCTCTGGCTTTCTTACCGCAGCAATTGCAGGTCCAGCAGTCATCTGACTCGGCTCGCACAGCGATTCCCATACCACCTTCTGAGGGGGCCGACTATCGTACCAATCCATCTATGATCTCTTCTTATCGATATCCTACTTCATTCGTCCCCGTCTTCGCAACACTCGATCAAGCTCAACATGGACTATCCTATGACGAAACGTCCGAAATGCCTATGCAAACCGATATGCTAGAACTTCAGACGAACATACTTCTGACCCTGATACGCGATCTGATTCTAGCTCCGCGTCTGCTGCGCAATGTGATGTCGAGATGGACCCTGCATTGATCGATCAACTCGATGTTGGTTCCCACGAAGAAGCACATAACACCAATGAATGCTCTCTCGAAGATCCTGAAGGAACCGTGTCAGACTATGATAACCAACTACAGTCGCCAACCCTCGGAGACTTTGCTCCCGGAGTCCGCTTCAAGCTCTCCCGATACTCCTTCCCCGGTGGAGATTCTATCGCGGCACACTCGACCAGCAGAAGCCAGTGCAGCGGATCGCAGGCTCCCTAGACTTTCTTCGACACTAGCTACGAGCTCTGAGTGGGCAATATTTTGTCAAGCCTGTGTTCACACTGATTCTTCTGTTCCTAGTCTGTCGATTCGAGGATATGCTTGTGGCCATCAGCGCTGTTTAGTCAACGATTCGACTGGGGTCCAGTTTCTTACGTCGAAAGAGCTATCAGACCACATTCGAACTGACCACGCTTCGGATGAATTCCCTGATCACAAGCCATATCGGTGTGGGTTACCAGGTTGCAACAAGAGCTGGAAGGTCAATCGTTTGCGTCATCCTTTCGCTTGAAATGTTCTCACATCAGGTTAGAGTGTCAATGGTCTACAGTACCATCTACAAGTGTGAGCCCGATGGACTCGCTGCATGACTGCTGACCCTTATGATACCTTCATCGATGATAGTTCGAAGGCGCATTTCTTGCAAGCCATCACTTCATTCACATCGACGGTTCCTGCTACTTCTCGATCTCCTGTATTGGAGACATCCAGGAAGCAGAAAAGGCCAGCGAGAACCCATCCTTGTCCTCATGCGAACTGCCCGCAAGTATACAAGCAACTCAGCGGTCTGAGATATCATCTCTCTCACGTGAGTCGTCAGTACTGAGAAGCACAGTGTTTGAACATCCGTCTATATCTAGGGCCATTCTCATAAATCTCCCGCACAACTTGATAGCGTTCCCCCCACTCTTGCGCGTAAGGTAACAGAGAAACTTCAGCGACAAGGCGCAAATGTCTAAAGGTCACGTTATACCATAGAATCCCCCTTAATCCCTTATGTTAAAGTAAGGAAATGCTGTAATTGTGACCTCTCGGTTTTCTCTACACACCATAGTAATTTATATGCTTTCTTGATTGTTCAAAGCGCGCTGTCCTCTTTGAACATTCTCTGCCGACACCGTCTGTGCACATTCCAACATGGGGTTAGTGTCGAGTGGTGGAGAGATATTGACCGAGGCGTAACTACTGTGTAGACTGCACCCCATCATTGCTGTGTTGCGACGCCGGCGCTACGTGTGTGGTCGATTCACACCTCCACTGTGATTGACGAAGGCCCGATCTATTACGATTGAAGACAAGTACCCGATCGCTCTCCCTCTAATACGCAAGAACAGATGGACTCGGGATTTATCTGAGAGACTGTAGGACATAAAAACCTGCAGGGCAGTTTGAGAACGGCTGTCACGTAGCTCAAGAGAAAGTTTGAACCTCATTGCCACCAAGTCCAAACGAACTTTGTTCCACAAACCTACAAATCATGTAAGTGGGGTGATACAGTAGCATTCTTTCCTGACATCTTCGACGTTAAGTCATTGCAACAGAGTAACTACGTCTAAGTACATATAGCCTATTACACATGGTCAAAGGTGACGTGCCCCATCAGCATTCCCGGTCATCGCTGACCAGCTCCGAACTGGCTGGCTCTAGAAATGTCATGTCATAAAATCAAATGAGCTTGTCGCCAATCGGGAGAACTCACAATTCTCGTAAGTCTGGATTTTCCATGAGTTCTTGCATGGATGGTAGGTTGCCCTCGCTGTTCAACCGATCCATCTAGTAAGGCAAGGTAAGCAGGGCAATCACACGACGCAAGATTCGACTAACCATATTAGAAACGGTCGGGTTCGACATAAGCCTTTCCAGTCCACCATTGGCCATCATTTGCTGGGCCATTTGCATCATCGCCGGATTGTTCATGATGCTCGCAAGGTCGGGAAGGCCGCCAACACTACCTCCACCCCCACCCAAGTTTCTTAGCGTATCAGCTAAACCGCCGAGACCGCTAACACCCGTATCCGTTCGCGGATCGGCAGACGTCGCGCTGGGCGGCGCTGCGACATTTTCAGCGACGTCCGCAGATTGGGCTTGGGCTTCAGAATTCCGAAGGCCGGTTTTCATGGCAGCATTGTTGGGTTCTAATTCAAGGCCACGACGGTATGCGGTAGCAGCGGCCGCGTAGTCGCCGATGCTGTAGCGGGCGTGTCTGTGCGCAGGTTAAGTCAGAAGGGCAACTCCAATTCGGAAGCCAGTAGCAGTACAGCACCCTAGGCGAGAATAGCCCTTGACAAACATGGGGTCCAGCTCAATCGACTTCTCAGCATCGACCGCAGCCGATAGATGGTCGCCATTGCTGGAATGTGCTGCGGCTCGGTTGGAGTAGAACACAGGGTTGGAGTGATCTAGTTTGATTGCCTCTGTATACGCGTCGGTTGCCTTGTCATACTGCTTGCCGCTCATGTAGGCATTCCCTTGCTGCTTCAATCTCTCGGCTGCAGCCTTGTCTTCTGCTGAGGGGATGGCACGTGCGGTGTCAGGGACCGCTTGAGCCGTCGAGCTCATCTTATCCTTAGTCTTGAGAAAGACGTCGAAAATATTCTGAAGGGTGGCAGGCTTCACGCTCAGACGATTCGCCTGTTCTTGGTCTGTTGGATCGATGCCGAAAGCCTCTCCGATACATTGAACTAGAGGGAAGAGGATCAGCGAACGAAATGGGAAAGCAAAGGATGTAAGGGCGGGGGTATATACCGGCGACTTCGAGGCTTTCCTTGTCCTCTTCTGGGATGGTGCCATCGTTGATAGACTGGTTGAGAAACTCAATGATAGACAGAACGAGACGTTGCTGTTTCTCCGACATGTTCCTTCGAGTCTAACCTGCGCTCTGCTCGGTGTTGACGACTGTTTACTGACTCTGACGCGCCCGCCCGCGACTCGACTCGACGTGACCCGAACAACCACCCAACGCGCGCCATGTTCTTTTGTGCCATCTCCGGTGAACCCCCACAAGACCCGGTCGTTTCTACAAAATCCGGTCATGTCTATGAGCGTCGTCTTGTCCAAAAATACATCACGGAGAATGGCACAGATCCCGTAACGGGCGAAAAGCTGGAAGAGTCCGACCTGGTTTCTGTCAAAGCGAGTGCGTATGTCCCTGCCCACCGTTATGCGATAATGCTCAGGTAAAGCGCCTGTGCTTCGTAGGTCCGAGCGCGGCTGCCCCTCGACCCCCGACCCACTCATCCATACCCGCGCTGTTGACTGCCCTGCAAAACGAATGGGACACACTTGTCCTTGAAACTTTCACCCTCAAGCAGCAGTACAACTCGACTCGCCAGGAGTTGAGCTATGCCCTCTATAGCCAAGACGCAGCCAGTCGCGTCATTGCGCGCCTCATGCGGGAGCGTGATGCTGCACGCGAGTACGCAATTTTTTTTGCGCTCATGTTTTCACACCCTTAAACCAACGTTGTCCACGTTTTTAGGGCCCTTGCTAATGTCCAAGCTTCGATGGGGATTTCCGCTAACCCCAGTGCCGATGTCGAAATGTCTGACCCAACTGTCTCTGCGGAGAATGCTCTCCCCGATAAAGTCATCGCCGAGATAGATGAGACCCATCAGACACTCTCCGCCGTGCGCAAGAAACGCAAGGTACCACCAGGTTACGCAACGCCGGCCCAAGTCAAAACATACGCGTCCAAGCACACGGTCCCTTCCCTCCACTCTGCTTCCCCGGCTGGAATCACATCAATTGCGCTTTCAAGCGCGAATCCCACACAGTTCTTGACTGGTGGAAATGATGGAATTGTGCAACTATACGACAGAGGCACGGACAAGGTTCTAGCTTCTTTGAAGGGACACTCCAAAAAAATCAATCACGTCGCCTTCCGAGAACGCGATGGGCAGTCAACCCTCCTCCTGTCCGCGGGCGCGGACAAGTTGGCCCGTGTGTGGTCTTTAGACTCTGCTTCAGGAGAATTTCGCCCGCGCACAATCATTAAAACCCACAAAAGTGATGTCACTGGCCTTGCTGTCCATCCCACATCAACGTTGGTCTTCCTTGCCTCACAGGACAAGACCTACTCCATACACGACCTCAACGAGTTTAGTCAGTTGTACCGCTCCACTGCTGCGGAAGAACCATACTCGTCCCTTGCGCTGCACCCGGACGGCACGATTCTTGCTGTAGGCACACCCTCTTCAACCATTCACATCTACGATGTTCGCTCTGGAGACATAGCTGCGACCCTCGTGCCACCTGACAACTCCCCCTTTACCGTTAATAGCCTGAGCTTCTCGGAGAATGGCTATCATCTCCTTGCGCCTAACTCGCTGTCTTCAGTGGGAATATGGGACCTTCGCAAGCAAAAGCTGGGGCACTCCATACCCCTGGGAGATGGCTTCAAGGTGAACAAGGTTGTGTACGACTACAGTGCGCAGCTGCTCGGCGTTGCGGGCAACGAGGGTGCCCGTATCTTTGCCCACAAGACGTGGGAAGAGCTCGTGCATTTCGAGGATGGTGGCGAAGTCTCTGATCTCAAGTTTGGCCCCGAGAGCAAGGAGGTCTGGGGTACAACCGGAAGGGAAGTTAGAATCTGGGGACTACCAGAGTGATTACCATTGTTTGAATGACTGTTGTAATCAGGCTTCTTGACTTTTGTATCCCACTTAATTCCTCTGACCTGCTAAACATTGATCGTCGCTCGTGCGGCATCCGCCCTGTCTCCTGCCAAGGTGCCCGTTTCCAATGTCGAACATGACTGCAATTCGTTGCATCGTCGCGATCTTTTCATTCGTGTGAATCAAAATCGTAATGTACAAATACACAGTATTTGTCAACCGAGATTGAGAGTCGTTGGTTATCGCGAGGAAGGCGTCGATACGCCTAATGAAGAGGGGGGGGAAAAATTTTACAAACAAATATACGTCAACCTTGTCATAATCATACGTGGAGAGTTCTTCAGTCGAGGAGTCGTGCAAACAAAAACAGAAACAGAACAGATGAATCATGACCATGTACTCGGACCAAACGTTTGCCCGGGAGCGAGTTGCTTCAGAGGAACCAGATTCGCGTCCGCCGTGTTTTTCCATACGTTGTTGCCCCACCAGTTGAGTGAGATGCTGCCGCCCTTTGGCAGCTGCAGGGCAAAGAAAATGATGACAATGCCAATGACGACGCCGGCCTCGAGACCCGATGAAAGAAGGTAATTGTATCGCATCCACCAACGGAAGTGGAAGCGCCTCATGAACCACTGGAAGGCGAAGCCAACCAAGGCCCACGAAACGATGTTGACGCCATTGGCGGGCGGGACGCTGTTGGCTGCGATCAGGGCGACGGGAATGTTGACGTAGCGTAGGAATGAGCGAGGATAGCGGCGGGCGAGGTAGTAGAAAGGGATGGGCAGCACTGCGCCAAGCAAGAAGAAAAAGACGAGTGGATAGTAGCTGAATGGGGGGGGGGGTCGTCAGTCAGCATCAGCAAATATTTTGCAGCGTGCAGAGCATTGCTTACATGGCTCCACGGGAGAAAAACCTGCCCGGGCCGATAGCACCCCAGATGATCGCCGAATTGTTAAATATATCGAGGTTGGGGCAAGTGAAGAAACTCTTCTGGCCGGGCTGGCAGATGTCAGGGATGCTATTGAGGGCCCAATTCTGAGCCACTATTGAGGAAAGAAGCGCAACGAGAGAGGCTACGATTTGGGCAATGAAAATGATACGCGGCGGGACTTTCAGATAAAATCCGAATTTCAGATCGCTGCTGTACGACAATGCCTGGAGGACCACTTGCCCGCCCATCGTTTTGAAGAACATTGTGGCGATGGGGCGTCCTGGGAGCATATATCCCATAACAAGTTCTGCCATAACGGAGAGGTAGAATATTTGGTTGGTGGTGGCTTGTACTATGCCGAATGGAAGGGCGAAAATCACCGCGAAGATGACTGAGAGGGCGTACGCCCAGATCGGAAGACCAATTTGACATACTTCAATGCCAATAATGCCTATGACGAGCGAGATAACGCCAAGGGCGATAAACCACCAACGAGGAACATCGGGATACTTGCGCATGAGGTAGGCATGGATATCGGTTTGGTCCCCGAGGCTGCGGCGGAACTGGCCAACTATATCATGGCGGTACCAGAGGAAGGTGTGAACTATGACCGCGGAGTAGGTTGCGAAAATTGTGCCGTACGTGACAGCGTAGGTAATCGGCAGATACATTGGAGAGTATTGCTCGTACTTTGTTTGGTCGAAATTGTTGTCTGTGAGGATAGCACTGAGGTTGTATATAGCGCCAGTATTGTCAAACGACGCGCCCACAGAGACGGGCATAAATTGCGAATAAAAGACATTCTTGGCTGCGATCGAGTGTTGATAAGGGCCTAAACACGACGAATGGGTAATACACGTACCCCACAAAATCGGACATATGAACCATATGACTACCAGAAACCCGCCCACCATGTTGATCTGTGCCCACCACTAAGGCATTTTATTGTAAGCGTTGTGTGTTGGATTATGGTGTATCAGCGGAACGTACCGGAACTACGAGAGGACTCCCAATTAGAGATATGGCTGCCCAGTCGAACGTCACCAAACCCATTCCGAGACCGCTGACCGTACCAAAGAGGCTGTTGATGACAACATTATTTGGAGCAATCCAGCATACCCAATTGAACACGCTGAGTCCAGTCCAGAGATAACCTGGGACCCAATACCACAGGAAGCTACAGAGACATGCGAGATAGAGGAAGCGTTCTCTCGAGATGTGTTTGCTGTCTTTCTTGCCGTAGTTCGAATGCATGGTGTTTAGCAACGCGCAGCGAACAAGGACGCCGGGCCAAATCATGCTTGCAGGCCATACAAGGAACTGGCGGAGGGTACCAGCGATGGAAAAGCCAAACAATTGAAGGGTTAACCCCAGGAGGTATTGCTTGCCAATCGACCACCTTGACACCTTGGAGGATACGCATAGCAGAGGCGATGTCCGTGATTGCGGTACCGTCGATGACGACGTTGACCATGATGGAGATAAGGGCATGTTCCTTGATGTTGAATGGACCGGGATTTAAGGAAAACGAGTAACCGAATGCAGGAAATACGTCGTCTTGGCAAAACCTTCTCGAGGAGCTTGCCGAATGGGAGAGTTATGAGCTGGATGACAAGCGCACTGATCAAGGCGAAGGGTACTTCACAGAAAATGAATAAAGAATATCATAACACACATTACAAAACCACTTACATCGCAGCGAAATGACAGTGTTGTAGGCAGGTATGATCGTGGAAAAAATCAGACCAATAAACCACCTGCGGAGGGACGCATGAATACGTTGAGTTTCCCCCTGAGAAACTCACTTACACTCGAAAGGTGTTCACCACCATAGTCGGGTCGTCGGTGTTAGCAACCGCTGCCCGGACCTCTGGGTATGGCGAGTCCCTGGTAAATGAAGAGGGGTGAACAAAATGCGACAGAAAGGGATGTAGCACTCACTGGATTTGTACTGCTTCAGTTGAGAAGTCGGCTTTCGATTCCTTTATAGGCCATGATGACGCTTGGGATTCCGTGTCCACTTCTGTACTAGCGCCGAGGTGGGTAGAGGCTTTTGACCAGCGCCTGGGTTCTACTCCATCCGTCGAGATAGATAAAGTCGAGGAGTTGGCTTGGAAGTCCCAATTGGGGTCATTGAAGTGGAGTATGAGCTCATCTTCGACATCCTCTGGGACATCAGGGGCGGATTGTCGGTGACGAAGGTGAGCGACGTCAGATAAACTGGCAGATGTAGGCGAGTTGACAGAATCCTCCATGTCAAGAACAGCGGATGACGAAGAGGGAAGGATGAGGCGTCTGCGCTATCCCGTGGCGCGATGGGAGAAAAGAGGGGTGTAGGTGATGCGCACGAGGCCTTACATGGTCTTATAGGGGGATATCACTCTGGCTAATTGATCTGAGAAAGACAATTGAACAAAGCGCTAGGGGAGGAATATTTCCACGGATGGACCGGGACAAAAGGCGGACTCGGATTGCATAGAACCGTTCGCTGGGATCAGGAAGGCACAAGATGAGATGATTCGGCGGCGATGCACCGAAATGAGTGACATTGTCTAAGCCTGGAAAGGAGGGCGCACACACGTGAGTCAAGAGATGACGAGAGTTTTCTATTGTCTTTGGCGTTTGTGAGACAAAAAGCGATTCGGAAAACAGCACATGTTATAACAATAAACGTAATCTTATCTTATCTTATACCCTCGGCAAACTATCCAAAGTCCGATCACACGTGGCCTCAATCACCGCCATTAAAAAAATGGAAGGGAAATATTCTGGAAAAAAAATATTCTTCCTCTAAAATACCTGGAGCTGTTCGCTAACCCGAGGCACCGAGCGTCGTTCATTTTTATCATGATGCACAAAACATCGCTGGCACAGAGTTTATGGTGTATCCGCCGCTTGCCGACCCTCTTTAGTTCTCTTCATTCTCTACAATCTTTTCTCTATTGTGTGCTCATTGTCAAGTTTCTCCACGGCTGGTCGCTAAGTGCTACAACTCGTGTAGTTTTCAGGTCTGTTACCCGAGCCCGAAATTTCTACAATGGAGAAGGCAGTTCAGGCTGGATCTTGTGCGTTTACTCCCGCGGTCATCCCAAGTTCCTGAAGGATCCCCCTTTGGTCCCATTCATCGTTGTAGGCCGAGATACGAATGCTACGTTCTACTTTGACAGTGTCACTACCTACTGCCTTCATGCACTCACCAGCTCTGCTCTGACGAGCCGGGTTTCAATTTCCTGGTGTAACGCCCGTTGTCATATCTCAAGTCTCGGCGCGGCCACTTCCCCTCCCCTTTCTGCGGACGCTCGGTAGGCCCAGTGTTCTCATGTCGGAAGACGAGGCGGGGACATGACGAGATATCCGGGTCCAAATCTGAAGGTGAGTACGTGTACAGACAATTCGTCCACCTCGTTGTTGACCTGACTCGATCGATCGCAATTCAGTCGAGAAGGGGTGTATAGAACGGACGACGGGATTGGACGCTCATCTCGATCAGAATGCGCGGGACAGCGGGGAATTGACTCCGGCGTCAGGGACGGGGACAGGTGAGCTTACGGTCATGGGTCACATGCGTTGTCCGTAGGACCTACCGATTCCGAATTCCGATTATGCTACGGTGACTTACCACAGGGCAGAAAGCTCCATCATTGCATCCTCTGGTCTATGTCTTCCCTTGTCATGACTTGTTGCTGTGCTCGTATCTTCACGCACCGACGAAAACGGGAATTTCGAACGCTGGGTGAAAGTCATCCTTTTGTGATTTTATATTCCCCGCGCAAATACAATATATCCATGAAAGGGAAGACTCGATAGTAAGATGACATACTCTTGGTGGGCCGCAATTTCAGAGTTTTGAGTTTTCTTTGGTAGCAAGATCTGATTCGCATTTCCACATTTTTCCACTGGCCAGGTGACCAACATTCGAAAGTAACAATATCTGCCAGTGCACGGCAAAGAAAACCACTCTCATGACTTTCCCGGATATATTTGCTCAACGAAACGTTTAAACAGGAACTCAGCGTTCGCTCTCACGCTGTCTTTTCGTGCAAGGCTTGTTGAAGCCTCATGACTCCATTATGCACACATTCAAATCTTCACACTTTTCCTTATATGTGTCCATCATCAGAAATGCTCCAAACATGAAAGTAAATGGTTCATTTGTTGGTGCTGTCGTTTGGATGACATGGCAAGCCTCCTGAAAGGCCCGTAAGCGAATGATGTCAAGAACTTCTCCACTCATGTGCGAGACGTTGTCTGGAGTGCCGCCAACGAGACTGTATTTGACATTGCCGAGCAACAGCGGTGATAAGTACGCCCACTTGAGTTTGGATCATAAATAATCCAACCAGCGGCAGTCCAGTCGTTTCCTTTTAAGGACCTCGGTTGCGTGCGTTGGTGGTTGTCTGCTCATCAATCACTCACATCCATGTCTTCCTCGTTGGGTGCAACCGCCTTTGTGATCTTCGGCGTTCTCTCAGTCGTGACGCTCAAGGAGTTGAATATGCAAGTTACTGAGCCGTACATGGTGCGCCCTGCTGCTTACGATTCGCACCGTAAGACACTTTCGGACATGAACGCGTCAGGATGAACCCTTTCACGTGCCCCAAGTGCAGGCATACTGCAACAGGGACTGGTCCTACTGGGATCCGAAAATAACAACACCCCCGGGACTGTGAGTTTGCCACTCTTCATTTAATCACCCACGCTAACAAATGGGGTATAGCTATGTCCTAACTATCCTGCTCAAAGCAGTCTTTATCTTTAAATGCAGACTCTCAACTCTTCGTCTGACGCCTTTACTTACCCTTCTTGTTCTCCCATTGGCGACAACACATCTACTGTGCTACTACAAGCGGATACGTCCGCCACCTTCCATCTTCACACCGACACTCGATGCCGTCATAATCTCAACGTTTCCGATTGGATGGTTCTTCGGGTTTTTGTATTACACGGATGTGCCAAGCCTTTTGTCAGTTATCCTCACGGTCGTTGCAGCGTCGCAGGGGCGGCATGGGGCCGCTAGTATGGTACGTGATGTGTCTGCACTTCAGGAGAAAGTCGTCAGGCAGAGACGGACTCGCAGTTAGGTATTATTAGCTGCACGTTTCGCCAGACAAACATCATATGGGTATTATACGCTTATGCGTCCAGCCAGTTAATGCACTTGCGCTTCCTGCGTGCATCACCGGGTGGCTCAAAACCTGCAAAGCTGCATGATCCTCCCGCGCAGGCCGCTGGGCTCTGTTCGTCCCATATGTTCTCGATTTCTAGAAACTGAGGACTCACCGATATTATTTTCAGCGGATCTTATTCAATCGATACACAGCGCTCCGATGGTCCTTCCAGACTTGTTACCGGCATTCGTTCCTTACGCTCTTACACTGGCTCTGTTCTGTGGGTTCGTGATTTGGAACGGAGGTATCGTCCTTGGTACGTGACGGCGGCCTAGTTCTGCGCATTGGAAGGATCAATTCCATCTTCAGGCGATAAATCGAATCACGTACCGTCACTGCACCCACCGCAGCTGTGTTATTTCAGTTGCGTTTGCGACAATCATGGGCTGGCCGGCGCTGATCAGCGGGGATGGAGGCTGGAAAATGCTGGTGAATGTCGTCCGGGATCGAATATTTGGCAACAAAAGGTGTGCCCTCATTGGAAACGCATGGTGTGAGGATCTGAGTTGCCCTTCACTGATCAGGCGCATGTTGGTGCACGTAGCTCTCTCGGTGGCCATGGGACTATCAATAAAGCACTACACGTGGGTGCGTGTGATCTTGGAAAGGACACCCCCTGACCTTGAGTTTCCCCCTAGAATTCACCACCCTTTTCTACTCTCAGACAATCGACATTACACTTTCTATGTCTGGAGACGGGTGTTCCTACTGCACCCGGTGGTGCCTTACCTGTTTATCCCCGGTTACGTTGCGTGTGCATGGATATGGTTCGTCCGTCTAGGTGTGTGATGATGATGCTGCAGTTGATCGACGGATTATTCATTGTTGCTGTTGCATAGGGCGCGAACAAACGCTTCTGCAGACCCTACTCCTGCCTTTGTGCACACTCCCGGTTCTAGTTCCGACGCCCCTGTTGGAGCCTCGTTACTTTCTGATACCCTACATACTGATGCGCGTGCAGCTTGTGGACGTACCGACTTGGGGCTTGTTACTAGAAGGACTCTGGTACGGGCTAATTAATGCTGTTACAATGTATGTGTTCTTGTACAAGGAGCGGGAGGGTGTTGGGCGATTCATGTGGTAGCTCTCGGGCGGGGGACTAGTAGGGACTTGTGTGATGTGAATCATGACGTAAATGAAGTAACGCGACGCGACGCGGTGGCCAATCAAGGCCAAACAAAGATGGAATCTCAACTTTGCGTCGAGGAATCACCCGCTCCCTCTTACCCCCCCTCATAGGCTCCTTTTAAACCATGTCTCAGGCTCACGGCGCCGTATGCTCGCCCGAGTCCGTTACTAGAAAGTCGGCCTCCCGCTACTCTCTCAACGCTTTCGGTAGAGCGCTCGCGGACGTCATGAACAAAGATACCAATATCAAGGATTCCTCTCGCGAGCGCGCAGCGAAGAAACCGAGAGATAGCTCAGCTCATAGCATTCGTAGAGTTAATGCTATGTCCTCTAATATGAACAGCACCAATGACCGGCGCAGTTCCATTGGCGAGCGACCTCCAGCTCAAGAGGATACCTTCTCTCCCAGTGAAACCATCACTCGCACTTCTCGTAGGCGCTCTGCCCTCCTCAAGGATGCCGTCTCTCCTGTTGTTCCAGTCAAAGCAAGCAGTCCCGCTGTTCCTACGAGGAGGTCAACTTTGCGGCCAAGACCCACCGGTAATGGGTCTGCGCTCCCGAAATTCCGTCCAAGGTCCGCCCTTATCGGGTCCCACAAGGATCCCCCCTCCCCCCCTCACCTAGGCACGCGCAAGAGGGCCACTAGCTCGGATGAGGAGAAAGTCGAAGCGAAAGGTATCCATGTGAAGCTCGATTCCGGAACCACCGCGTTACACGAGAAGACTGCGCGACCCATAAGCCCGCTTCCCCAGAGGGCATTACCTACCAGTCGTTCTGCCAAACTTTCCCCGTCTCCGCCTGCCAAATCATCCCCCCGTACTCTGCCTTCGCCAACACGGAACATCACACCTCCACCAAATAAGATGGACCGAACCTCTAAGCTGGGCACACCTAGCCGTTCCACCATTCCCAGACCTCCTTCCTCTACATCGTCTTCGAGTTCCTTGCCTACCCCTCGGACGCCAACCCGGCAAACAACTCGAAATCACGGCACCTCTGCGAAAGGTGGAACATCGTCATGCACCCCAGCCCGTAAGCAGCCGGAATCTCCCTCGGGGAAAAAAACGAAACAAGATGGCATTCCCAAGATTGTGAAGGTTGACCAGTTCAATCGGTCGCATTCAGAGTCGAGCACCAGTTCTGCCTTCACAGAAGGGGACAGCATCGATGATATTGAGTTCATGCTCGGATCAGTCGTCTCGCCCACTGCGCCAACACCAGCGTTGCCTCGCCTCCAGGACCGACATCAGCATGGTAATATACCACAAACACCTTCACGCGCGTCCAACCTCCCTACTCGCGCAAACCTTTCCTACCTCTCACCAATGCCTCCACCTATTGGTGCACCACCTTCACTCAAGTTGATGCGTGCTGGCCATGACAGGGGATCCCTACTGTCCTGGGATCAGTTGGTCGCTGTTGGTGATAGGACTTTGGGCGAAGGAGAAATCGACAAAATGATCGCTGATGTCCCTGCGCCGTTCTCTCCTGCACCAAGCACGGTGGATCTTGAGTTGACCATTCCGGAGAGCCCTTCACTTAGCACTCTCCCCTCACCTGCAGGCTATGGCTCCATATCCCAGGTCCTTCTGCCCGATGTGACTCCCTCACCGGCCTCAACCAAGCATATGCAATTCTCCGAACATAGTCGACCTGCTACAGCTGACGCATCACTCGTAGTGATGTTGCGTCTGCAATTGGCATCTATGGAGAACATCGCCAAGGAGCGTCTTACACGGATTACTGCTCTTGAGGCGCAACTGGACTGCGTCGAAGGAAGCACGCTGGCGCGAGGCTGCAGATCTCGCAGCTCAAGTAACCGCGCTTGAGGAGCAAATGCACGTCAGTTTTGAGAACCGTGACCGTGCTGCGGAAGAGCGTGCCACCCTAGAGGAACAGCTGCGCGGAGCGGATGTCGCGAAGGAGCTCGCTGTGCAGGATGCGGTCAGGAAGACCGCAGAAGACGGGGTGCGGCTCAAAGTCGCCGCGGAGGAAGCTGTGCGCCGTAAATGCGAGGTCAACGCTGCGGCACGAACTGCCGCGACGTCATGGGTGTCTGTTCATGAACTCGCACTTAGTGAACTCGAGTTCGTGAGAGCCCAGCGCGAGACCGTGGCTTTCCTATTGGCGAGCCTTGATCAGTATCATATCATTTAATGAACCTTTCCTTTCCGTGCGCATTTCCATCTATTCTCTTACTGTTGATTGATACTCACTAGCAACTGCAGTGCCACGACATTTACGATGACGTCCTTAAACTATATAACTATGCCGAACGAATCCGAATCCGATTTATGTCACGCCCCCCACTGTTTGATCCGATCTTACACGAGATTGTAATCTATTGCGTATATATGTAGGAAATAGTTGCCCCACACGTACTGTGATGCCCTATCATGACTAGTCACGAGTTCAGTAAATATACTATTGAAACAACCAGAGCCCACGCGAACATTTGAGACTGCAGGAAGACGAAAGTATATTAACAGAAATGAGGCGCTCCTTTCAATTGAGAATGCCCATGATGATCGATATGGCAAGGGAAGATGCAGACGAAAGCTAGAGGGAAGGAGATGTGAGGGAGAACGTTGAGGACTTAGG
Organism: Russula earlei; assembly: GCA_025769875.1. Classification (NCBI taxonomy): domain Eukaryota; kingdom Fungi; phylum Basidiomycota; class Agaricomycetes; order Russulales; family Russulaceae; genus Russula; species Russula earlei. The sequence goes on from JAGFNK010000017.1 coordinate 213,976, forward strand.
TTCACACGCAGGCAATTCAAGAGAGGTTTCTCGGAGATGTCATTGGATCTAGGACCAGACTGAGATTTGTATACGTCATGATGAGAGTTCACTGCAGTTACGAGTGACCGTCCGAGGTCATCAAATCAGAAAGTACGCGCGCAGGACAAGAAGGGAGAAGCACAAAGGAGAACGGGAACGAGGAAGGTCGGGTAAAAAAAAAGACGAAGTGTGACTCTGGACAAAGGGCAAGACGGACGCGAAGAGACCGGGACGCGCACAATGCGACGGAGCAGCGCGGTTGAGGGGAGGCAGGATCAGAGGGGCAATGACGTTTGGGTGCGCGGTCCTTCGGACATATGCGGAGGTCGCGTGGCGTTCGCGGTGCGAGGCGAGGCGTCGGAGGAGTGAGGCCGTCTTGACAGCCGTAGAAAGGAACAACAACATGCAAGGGAAGGCCAGGTGATGCGGTGGAGTTCCGGGGAGTTCCGGGGATCAGGTTAGAGACCACGAAACACGAAAGACCACCGTCCGTCCGCGTGTGTGTCCCGCGATCAGCGGTGAGGCTCGCCGTACACTATACTATCCGACAACTTCATACTCCAAAGTAGCTTCGATGCAAGCGTCTAAGAAGCAGGCATGGTTGTCATCGGGCGTGCATGTCGACATGCGCTGAAGGATCGCTTGGCGGATCTTCTCCAAGCTGGTCGCCGCCATCTATTGTTAGCCGGTACCACAGCACAGAATATAAGGAGACGTACTCGATGTCAGGGCCGTACGACTTTTCGATCTCGCAATCGACATTCGCGATCGATGAAGGCCATGCCCAAAGGACGTCGTTATTCAAGATAAACGATACATATAATTTTGCTTTGACGCTGGCTAACAGGACTGTGGCTGTTGTGACGAGCCCCTGAAGATCACTGTTACCCCGTGGGGGTTGGGGGGTGACAGACACAGGGTATTTGATAGAGAGAAACTTGAATTGTGAGCGCAGTTGGGCACATCCTGACCAGAAGTCGCCTAAGGCCTGAACGATCTGAGCATACGGATGAGCATTGGGCGGCCCCATCTAGACACGCGAGATTGTTTTGATTTAAAAAAAATACCGTACCTTCTTGATGTTCAGCTTGGACTTAGTCTTGGCAAGCCGCTGCCGCGCCACATCCATAGTCAGGTCGGTAAAGCGGGGGAAGTGATCTTTCTGTTTGAAGAGCATCTCTTTCGTCTTCATTATTCGAATCTGGTCCTTCAGAGGTTTGAACCTTGCGCAGGGAATGTAAACTTGGAAGCGCGATGCGTAGACAAATTCGAAGAGATCAGCCTGGACCCCGGAAGTATGCCAAAGGTGCAATGCTTCTAAGGTGGCGAGTTCGTCTGCACATGTAGGTGAGGCATTGCGTCCAGGAAGTATCAAGAGATGTACCTTTCAGTCTCATGGCCTCGGCCTGGGTACTGCTCTTCTGGATACGCAATATCGACTGAGAAGCTCCGATGGATGCTATCAATTCAGCCTTTTCTGTGTCCATGTCCCTGAGCTTTTCCTCCATGCGTTCGAGTTTCGCGTTTGTCCCCGCAACTTCAGCGCGAAATTCATCGAGAGCGGCACTGCCCGGTTGGATTAGTTGTCGTTCCGTTTCCAGTGGCAAAAGTGTGAGAGTACCCTTGTTCTGAGAGAGTGGCTTTGAGCTCGTTCAAGTATCCACGATCGCAGTTTTCAATCTCGGTAGTGATTCTTTGTTCCCGCTCAAACTCTCTCATGACCTGCGCGTGCTCTTCTCGCAATAATGGCAAAAGTGTCTCGGCCTGCTGAATTATGGAATCTAAGGTGATGGAATCCTTTGCAATGATCAGATCAAGAGGTTGAGCAGACCATGTATCAGCTCTCACTTGCTGAAGCTCCTCGTAGCCCTGGTCAGCAATGGCATAGAGTTGTTCTACCCATTGCAATCTCCAGTCATACCATTGTGATCTCGCTGTCGCATGGTTATTGGCCTTGATAAGCTTTAGTTGTTGCTAACACAATGCTATCAGGCTTCCATACGTGGTCTGACATGATGGGAGAGATACCAGCAACTCTGCTTGGGTCTGCTTGTCTGCTATCGCGTATTCCCGAAACAACATGGGAGTAACTTTCCCGGCTTCTTCTTCTGCTTGGCGGTAAATTTCCTTGCTATGTTCGATCCACCTCTGCAGGTCAGCCGCAACATGAGAATATAATTCAAGCTGCGGCGCATCAACGGTCATCGCAATGATGTAATCAGCTAGGGTGGGCTCTGTTATATGAGATGCACCTCGCTGTGCGGACTGAAGTTGAGATGGAAGAATTGTTGAGCGCCGGGGTGCGGAGAGTTCGTCCAGGAAGCGGATACCAGTCATATTGAAAAATTGCTCAATAGAGATGGGAGGCTAACGCAAGTAAGCATCGACTGGATAGAGTACAATAGGAAGTGCTCTCACCCCTTCATCTTCTTCTGTGGAACTCGGTGGTTGGACATCGTTTCTCCATTCCTTCGCTGCTTCAAAGTTGGCAAAGGTGACAGCTCGCTGCGTGACTGGTGCCTCTGACTCCGCCGACGGAACGAAGTCGGTCTCCATGAAGTGTTGTGGGGGTATAGGCTGTGGTGAATCGCTTGTACATGGACCTTCTGTTGGAAGCTGAGGATGTGGTAGAGATGATGATGGTTCGACGTTCTCTCGTCCGAAGTTCACCAGTATTTTGATTAGTCAGGGAAAAATCGGCTTCACTTGCTCGTCCCTGAGCAACCTTCTTTTTGGGTGACGTCGGCCGAGGGATATTCGAGACCCCAGAGGGCTCAAGGCTCTTACGCTGAGCAAAGTACCCAGAAGGCCGACGTAAACCTCCCGTACTAGATCGCCGCGCGACGGAAGATGTCGCCACTGACTCCGTGAGAGCGGGAGCACCTGTTTGTTTCGAAGGCGATTCCCGCAGTGCTTGCTTTTTGATCGGACTTTGGGTTTTTTCGCCTCCAGAGTGGAGAGAACCTTCATCGTCTGCGACAAAGGGGACTACCCGTTTCTTTGGTTGTAGACGTTCAACCGGTAACGCAAAGGCAGCGGTTCCAGCCTTTCGGGGAGACGCAGGTGACTTGAGTTTAGAAGGAGAAAGGGTTTCGGGTTTGGGCGCCGAGAATACAAGGTCGGCGGGCTTGGTGAAGATGGGAGGAACAGGGAGGGTTACGTCGTGAGACAGGCTAGCGACGGGTGTTGGCTTAATTGGCCCAGGTCGGGTACAAGAATCGTGTTGCTCTGATGTGGCAAGTGGGTCCTGAAGCGAGAGAGCAGAAGAAAGAACTCGGTCAACAGCTCCATCCGCACTGCTCTCACCGGAGGTACCCTGGATATTTGTCACGTCCATTACGGAACTCGAATCCGTCCCCAGGCTGTCACGCCAGACATTTGTTAGATTAACAGTCTGATTGTCGTCACCACCAGTAGAGCTTCCCTCGGAGCTCGTGAAGCTATCGTCTTGCGCCGTATTTGTAAGTCCAAGAGATTCACGCATGCGCCTGAGTCTGGTTTCAGCCTCGGTGAGATCCATGTCTTCGCCTAAGCCGGCGGTATCTTCGTGAATCAATGGTCCATCCTCATCTACATCGGAAGGCGGTGGTTCGTAGGGGTCATCTCCCCCTGCGTGTGTCATGGCACGTAGGGCGAGCCATTCTGCGCTTGGAGGCTCTGGCCTGCGCAGAGATTTGTTGAGAGGGACTGTGAACTCAGTTGGTTCAGCTTTCTCCACAGATAAGTCGTTCGCAGATTCCTGTGTCATGTCTTCAGAGAGTGAATGATCATCGACAGTCACGTCTTCAGGCGGTGGAAGATTCGAAAGGCCGAGAGAAGATTTCCTTGGCTTGCTTGAAGTGAGACCTGTTGTAATGTCCATGTCTGCTTCTTCATCCCAGACCCCAGATACGTCGTCCGGTTCTTCATCTTGTATAAAAGATGCTTGTGTTAAGAAACCAGCGGGGAGGGGGGAAGATCCTACTTCTGAGTCCACATCCATTGAAGCCTCTCCATTCTCGCTAAAGGCTACAGAACGTCTCGAAGAACTCCGTCGACGGACCATGGAGGGTGCACCGGGGTAATCATTCTCATCATTGACATTGGCACCAGGCTGAGTTGATTGACCTGGATGGTTGGTCCCAGAGGGAGGCGTATCACCGCGGTTCGCATCCTTCTCAAATACACGTACTTGAGCGTGAGAGGCGAAGCTCACGCGTCGTCCTAAACTCTTGCGGGTTGCATTTTCGTTGACTGAACCGCGAATGTCTCGAGTGAAGTCCATAGTCTGAGTGACATCATCCGCATCGGAGGGATTTAAAGAGGGACGAGACTTGAGTATACTCTTTCGAGGGCCCTAATAAGTGCGAGATCAGACTGTGCCGCAGGGAAAGTCATAAGGGACAAACAATTGATCTGCGCGCTCTGGAAGCGGGGCTGAGCTGCTTGAGAACGGAGTCTCCTGGAGTGATGCTGTGTGGCCTGCGTTTATGAGCAGGTCTTGGCTTGTTAATTTGATGGGTTACGGCGATAGACTTGCGGCGGTTAGGAGAGGGCGACATGATGGTCGTGTCGTGAATACGAGATGATCAACGTCGATTCACACGTGGACGCGTCACGATCACATGACCCAATCAAGTCATGCTCGTGCATGCAGCATGGCCCGCATTCACAATCTCAATAATCCATGGCATCCAGAGCAAAGCCCAAATCTACAACGACCCGAGCATCGACTCGTACGACCAGAGCGACGGCACAGATCGAAACTTCCCTCCCTGCCCCTACGCGTACGGTGCGTTCGGCGGCGGCAAAGTCGTCTATCACGTCTGCACAAGCAGTAGGAAGGTCGCTATCTGGAAACGTCAATGCGTTGACTAGGCTTTGTAGAGCGACAGGAAAGCTCCTCTTCCTGTTAAGGGGACAATCCCGAGAGTTGCCACCGAAGTTGTGTTTCCCGCTGAAGCTGACAGAGAGCCAATCAAAGTATTGCGTTCACAGAGTTGCATGCAGATCAATCTAGCTGACTCTTTTCATTCCTCAGGCGTTTTTAAGGATAAGACCGGATATTGGTGGAGATGGGTCGGAGAGGACACCCTACCTCGAGAGCATCTCAGACACAGCCGTTCGCATGATTGATCCTGCGCGCGACGATCCACGAGGTCACTCAAGCATCCCTCGCTTCCGTCTCTCAGCTGCGCCTATATCGTCGATTTATACCTTCACTTACGTCTTTCCACCCACCGCCCAACAACCGGAGTTCTTTGCTAAGACCACTCTGCCGCTTGTGAGAGGCCTTCTCGATGGCGAGGATGGCCTGTTATTTGCCTACGGGGTGACCAACTCGGGTAAAACATATACCATGCAAGGAGGTTCTCAGGAATCATCCGCCGGTATCTTACCTCGCGCCATCGATGTGCTTTTCAACAGTATCGATGGGCTGCAGGGTAACTCAAAGGTGGATTAAATTTTGACAAATCACAGCGTTCTCATGCCTTCTACACACAACAGTACAGGCCCGCTCGCTTAAATGGCATCGAATTGAGCGATGCATCGTCAATTTTTTCCCGAGGTCCTTCTTTGGACAATTTTACATTACCCACACAGCAGCCCGTCCTAAGTGATGTTTTCGCGGAGCACTTTGGACGTACTGCCGCCTCCGAAGTAGATCACGATCCAACGACTCTCAAAGTCGACCGTAACTACGAGTACTCAATATGGGTATCCTATGCCGAGGTGTACAACGAACGGATTTATGACCTTCTCACCAATGTAGAAGACGAAGGATCTGGCCCATCACGCTCTCAACCCATCACCCTGACCCGTAAAGCACTATCCTTGAAGCCAGCTCCTCCCATCGACAATCTAGATGTTGACGGGCCCGTGGGTAAATACATTTCGGGACTGACACACGTCCGCGTAGATAGCGCGAAGGAAGCGAAGAAGTTGGTTAAGCTGGGTCAACTGCATCGACGAGTGTTTGGCACACTTGCGAATAGCCAAAGTAGCCGTAGCCACGGAATCGTGACGATCAAACTTCTCAGAAAGCATCGCGGCGAAAAAGACGTGAGTCATCTTTACCAGTGTCCCTGCCCACACCAACGCATATCCAGGAACCTTCCTCATACGTGACTTCACGTCTTACTCTAATCGATTTAGCTGGCTCAGAAAGAAGTAAAAATACTCAGACGAGTGGTGAACGACTTAAAGAGGCAGGCAATATCAACAAGTCCTTGATGGTCCTCGGCCAATGCATTGAAGTGATGCGTGCCAACCAGAAGCGCATTGCACAGAGCCTCGGAACGTCTGAGAGTCAACGTTCTGATACAAGAGACGTCAAAAAGTCGCTCGCAGTTGTCCCTTTCCGACATAGCAAGCTGACCGAGATCCTGATGAACTATTTCACTGGTGAAGGGCGAGTGGTAAGCACGTCATCACTTGCCTCACTACGATTAACGAAGCTGATCCCGCCTAGACGATGATCATCAATATCAACCCTTATGATACCGGGTTTGACGAAAATTCAAATGTCATGAAATTCGCTGCCCTGGCAAGAGAGGTGTCAACATCCGCTCCAACTCAACGTGTACCACCGCCAGGGCGTGCAAAGATACCGGCATCAGGGTCAACGAGAAGAATTGGGTCTCACCACCGGAAGGTAGTGCTCTCTGCCAGTGGTCGAGGTGGTCGCAAGACCAGCGAGACTCAACTTGACGTTGTTGAAGGCAAGGACGTCTTTGCACGTATATATCACATTAGTTTGATTGGGGTACATATCCAGAAGACGAAGATATTGAAGATCAAACCGACGAGGAGCCTTTGAATGGGCTAGTCGAGGCTTTGTTCGATGAGATCGAGCGCCTTCGACTACAGGTCGGTTTCTTTAGGTCAATCGCAGTACCTCATCAGCTGATGAAGCCCTAGCTCTTTGACTCTGAAATGCGTAGCGCTGTGATTGAAGCGGAGACGCGTAAAGAAGTTATGCGTGAAATGGAGGAGCGGATCCGTGAGATGGAGAAACGATTTGCCAGGAGGCTGATGAACGAGGTGTGCTTGTCCTGATGAGATGCGTGGTAAAGCTGACTCTTCTCTGGCTATGAAGGTGGAGCTAAACGAGACGAGAATGGACGCCAAGATTGACATGCTCCACCGCTCCGGTTTGATGGGTAAGACGCCTAGTAAAGTAGCACACTCGCCGCGCAAGTCTGGCGGGAGACATGACAGAGTCTGGAATTCTGAGGCAAGTAGAATGGTGATACTCTCTATATATATATATTCATACCGACGCACCCTCCTGCGAAGCAGTCAGAGGGAGGTGTTTCATCGGAAGGCGACCACGTCAATGACACGACTGCTCTTCGCTCCCACTCAGCGTCGCCTCTCGCTGGTCGTGCCAAGACCCTTAAAAAGGATATCCATGTCGCAGTTCCTGCAGGGCATAGCTATCCGGGCTCGCACACAGAAGATCAAACAATGATGGAAGCGATCGACCCGACAAGCTCGCCTCTGAGTTCCCTGGAAGAAGAGGAATCCGATGAGATGGAAGATGAGGGGAGCGATATTGCGAAGGCGGAATCCGACGAGCCAGATGAATGGTACCCGGCATCAAGCCAACCCCCGTCTACAATGACAATCACACGCAATGAATCGTTGCCCCATCTTCAACAGGCGCCATCACCTATATTCGAGAAAGATGTCAAGGCAGGACGCGCGCGGGCTCGGCCGAGTGTTGAGAAGATGAGCGTTTCTGAGCTAGCTGACGAACTTGGAGGGCTCGATTTGGCTATTGAGAAGCCTCGCCAGCGAGCGATTGGTCGGCCCACCCGTCAATCAACGAAAATGTCAGCGGCGGAAGAGGAGGAGGACTCGATTATCATAGTCCAAAATGTCAAGGGCGCAGGACAGAAGAAAAAGAAACGGTGAGATTTGAGCGAGACTTCACGTCATCGCCGTTCACTGAAGTCGGGTTGCACCCTTAGACAACTGGGTAGCAAGCGAGTTTATACGGAAGAAGAAATCGAGCAGGCCACACATCAACTTGCAAAATCTGAGAGCGGAAGGGGCATCCGGCGAATGACGCGCGGCAGCGGATGAAAGATGAACGATGATGGGCGATGAGTGAAACTACCAGATGTATCCATACTGTAGTAGTAATCTGTTCCTAGATAATTGTATTTATGAAATGTTTCGTGGTCAAGCGGTCAGTCTATGACGTTTGCCATCCTTGGTGGCACTTGGTCCGCATAATGATGACCGCCATAATGTCCTAATCATCGATAGCCTTCGTTCACCCTACGCCCCCTCATCTCGCGATACGGTCGGATTGCGTCCCAGTACGTACCAACTATTGTTTGGTATAAAATTTATCTATCTAACCTCATACGATGAACGTCATTGGTTCCTTCAGCCCCCCTGGTGAGTGCGTCTACAGGTGCTATCTGCTCTCATGTTAATCCTTCGACTAAAATCCAACTAAAGATTCTGTTTCAAAGCAGCGTTTCCCCTACGCAAGGTACCAAATTAACCGTAAGGATCATCAGTCAATTAATATCGGACCTACCAAGTGCAGCACGAACAAGGGAGCACCCTACAGCCACCGTTTGTTGTGCATCTGCTGCGTCCTTCAGGGACGGGTTCACCTCCTGTGACGAGATTATTAGTAAGCGTCAGGGATGAAATTTTCACCCACCATCAGATCAACCGCAACCAGAAGACCAGTCTCATATAACCTTTCGCAGATATAGTGACCTTCTCTGAATGTCAAGCCACCTCTGACAGGAGTACCCGTGCTCGGTGCCACACTGGGATCAAGGGCATCGACGTCAAAGCTGAGGTGAATGGGTTTCGATCTGTCCGGGTTAACCCTGTCCAGGGCCATTTCCACTACGGTGCCTATCCCATAGCGATCAACCTCGTGCATGGAGAATGCGGCAATATTGTGTTCCAGGAGAATCATTTTTTCTCCCTTGTCGACGTCCCGTAGTCCGATATACGCTAGACGTGACGGAGGCAGGTGGACGGAGTCGAGCCAAGAGAACGGGACAGATTGACTGTCCTTGGTGTCGCTGAGCGAATTGGAACCAGATAGCGAGGTCAGAAAGGCTAAAGGCATGCCATGGATGTTTCCTGTGAGAAAGGTATAAGTGGCATACCAACTCCTGACTGAATAATTACGCGCCAGAATCAGTAGTCTCGGTTGTATTGATGTCTGCATGAGCATCGACCCAGATGACGCAGGCGTCAGGGTATCCCCTGTAGTTGCAGTCAAATGAAGTGTTGAAGGACCGTGTAGTAGAACCTTACGATAGCGTCCCTGCAATTGTGCCCATTGCAAGGGAGTGGTCTCCGCCAAGCGTGAGCGGCAGCGAACGTCGTCGCGTGTGGTCACCCACTACCTGTGCAACAGCCTCTGTGACTTTGGAAACGAGCCTCGGATTCTTAAGCTTTCCGATTGGGGGATCAACCTCAGCAGAGATGTCTTCGAACTGGTGGTGTCCGTTGAATTCAACAGCCCAACCAAGGTCTTTGAGCTGATCCACGAGGCCTGCATTGACCAGGTGTATTGGGCCCTTGTCAACACCGACTCGGCGCTATAACACTCTCAGAATGTAACGAGGACACGCGAGGGGTGGCAGCCCTACCTGTCCGCCGCTGTACAGCCAAAGTTGGTCAAAGATGTGCTACGTCGAAAGAGTTGTATGATGTGACTGACCTGAATGGACACCCAACAATCTGTATATTTGTCAACACATGGGAAGAGATACGTTCGTTTCCCTTACCGACACGGTCTTCGGCTCGGTAATGAACTTCAAATTTTTATTCATCTCTCGATATGAAGGTAATATAGAAAGAAAGAAATCTGGCCCTGATGAGAAATCCGGGGCGGAGCGTTCAGAGATGGGGTGAAATTTTCACCAGCTGCTTCACCCTTAAGTGTTGCGGCTGGCATCCATTCGGGTGCTCAACAGCGCAGCATGATCCGTCCTGCCACTGCCAATTCAAGCGACCGCCGAAAGCTCGCTGGGCGAATAGCTTATTTCCTACGGATCATGCTGCGCTGGTGAGCACCCGACCGCAACACTAGAGATTCTCACCCCTTCCTATTTTGGCAGCAAGGTTTTGGCGCGAGATAGATTTGACTCTATATACACCACCGGAAGGCGAGAGGAGAGACACACCCACACTTCTCCCGAAAACCGCACCGCAGGCGTAGTTAGCGCACGACCGCCGGAACGAACACCCACGACGAACGCGTCGAATGATTCCGACACCCGACCTGTCGCATCTGACCAAGGAGGACTACAAGCGCGTCTACGAACCGGCAGGTGAGCGAGCGAGGAGGCGTCCCTCCCTCCGTTTGTCGACGGGGACGTGGGCGGGTTCGAGCAAACCTTCTGAACGAACGGCGACAGAAGACACGTTCCTTCTATTGGACGCGCTCGAGGCCGACGCCGACGCCATTCGCGCTCTCGCTCCCAGGGTCTGTCTGGAAATAGGGCGAGTCGCCTCCCCAACCCCTTAGTCGTTTCGCGCACGCGGTCGTTGAACTCCCTCTCTCACTCTAGATCGGGCACGGGTATCGTCTCGAGCTTCCTAGGGCAGATCGTCGGCGCTTCGGATGCCCGTTCGTCCTTTTCCTTTTCCCCTTCTCCCCCCCCCCCCCTCTTTCTCTCAAAGACGGAAAGAAAGAAAAAAATTGAAACTTGAGAGAACCTTGTTGTCATCCTTCTCATTAAAAAAAAAAAACATCTTGCCTCTGTCTTACAGTTTTCCTCTGTACGGACATCAATCCGCTCTCGACGGCATGTACCGCGCGTACTGGGTCCCAGAACAAGGTGCACACACAGTCTTTGTCTCCCCTCCCTTTTTGGGGGTCATCGATCAATATATATATATATATATACGTCTCATAGATCCCAATCGAGCCGCTCGTCGCGTCACTCGCACGTCCGTTAACGAGCCGCCTGCGCCACGCGGTCGACGTCCTCGTCTTCAACCCGCCGTATGTGCCGACATATGAAGTGGAGGTCGATGCCGCACAGCGTAACGGTGGCATCTCTGGTTCTTGGGCCGGCGGCACAGATGGAATGCAGGTGACGGATGCGTTCCTGAGACAAGTTGATGTTCGTGATTGTCTGCGTTGACGTCTTGTGATCGCACAACCCCCATGACCTATTTCAGGGTCTTCTCTCGCCTCTAGGACGATTTTACCTCGTTGCAGTCAAGCAAAACAATGTACCCAAAATCAAGAATCTCATGTCGGAAGTCTTTGCATTGCAGAGCGAGGTAATGGCCCCTTTTATTCTACTGGTCAGGGCGCCCCCAGACTCATGACCTCAGATTGTTTTACAGCGCAGAGCTGGGAGCGAACACCTCTTTGTCTTACGATTTGCACGATAGTCGCATGCTTTGTGCTCCACATCAACAGGCAGCGCGATCTTGGAATAAAAACATAGAGATCATTAAACTCGGCAGTCATACACGCGATTAGATAAAGAGACAGGTAGGTGAAGCATGTCTGACTCGTGGTACACGTAGCGGTAGCTGGAAGATTAACGTCACGTCTTGTATCGAGATAAATTAGAGTGTCCATTTGAAAAATGCTATGCTTGGGATTCGAGAGGTGTCGAAGGAGGTGCAACCTATTCCTCTTTATCGGGCCGCCGACCTCTTAAACTGAATCGTGAGGGTGAAGTGAGGGTACCAGCACCGCCGTGATCAGGGGAAGAACTGCTTGATTTAAGGCCCAGAGGAGTGGTGTCAGCGTTGAAGGCGAGTCGTAGGGCAATGATGCCGTGGCCATTCTTGATCTCTACCGAGACGTTCGCCGCAGAGTTGGATCTTAGGAGTATGTGTTGCCAGATCTAGAGAAGGGAAGGGTTACGACTCAACCGAGAAATATAAAATTTGCTACCCACATCGACTTCTGCCTCGCCCAATGACCTATCCTTCCCGAGCGTCTTGTGATCGAAGATCGAGATGTAGAGCTTGGAAATCGAAGGTCCAACAACGAAGTCAAACGTCTCGTTCCTATGGCAATAAGTGCAGCCCTACTACTAATGGATTGACATACCATTCAGGAGCGACAGTTTTACTATGATGCCTTGTTTTGAACTCCTTTTCGCCAATACGTATGATAGCATACGGCTTGACCTCTGGACCCCCTACTAAATCTTTAGCGTCCAGGACCGACACCCTCAGAGTACCATGTTCTGGGGGACTGCTATGACCATTGGGGCCATCGGGGGCAGAGGTAATACCTAAGCGTTCCCCGTCCCCAGCAGGTTGGGACACTTGGGTACCAGGAATGCCGGGGATGACCTTCGGATCCGTCTGTGCACCCCGACCAAAGAGGCTGTGCTCATCGTCGCTGTCCTTTCCACGCCTGAAAACTCCGGTGACACCTTGTAAAACGCCTTTTCCTGCATTGATAGGCGCGATGCCGATGGCTGTCATTGTGCGCCCAGCTGCGGAGAATGTTGATGTGCTCTTGCGGGACTTCATGATGATTTCAGGCTGAAAAACCATGCTGACTTTGATTTGGCCTTTGACTCCATGCTTCTCTGTAGACAGTTCAAGGGTGCGTTCGACAGCGATGAGAGGCTCGATGTCCTCCAAATTGATCTTGGCGGTCCCGAGGAGCTTCGCTAGTTCTAGCTGATTCCAGTCGAATACCTCGACTTGAAGAAGTGAACCGAAACGTGACGGCTGGACGTGGCAAATTTAGGGGCGTCCCGTTACTCCAATTGTACTACTTACCACTGAAATCGAGAAATCTTCATTCCATTCGGGACTCAATGTCTTCTTTTTGGTAGAAGATTTGTAGACGCGCTCTCCATTGAGGGTGAAAATGGCAAAGGGATCAGATTTGCCCCCCCGGTCGGCGGCAAGGATGTCATGACCAGACAACAAAGTTACACGAAGAGCACCTTGATCTATAAAGGAGAGACGGATGTCGTGAACGCCAGTTTAAGGGAAGAAGAGCGAACATACTGTTGACGGTTTCTCGGGGTTCCAAAATTACAGGTACAGGGACATAGCGGGTCTCAATCTCAACTATTCCCATCAGCTTGTCGTCCTGATTAACGAGTTCAAACTTGCTCGGAGAACCCTACGAGTTGATGAGTGATGTTAATGCACAATTCGTCGGAAAAGAGACGCACCAACGTCCGAGATACGAATGATTTCGCATCACCCTTCCACTCGCCAATAATGACATCCCTCTCTCCTTCTTCGGCCTCGTTCAATCGGAGCGACACTCGCCCGAAGTCGATCTCCTTCATAAAGCCTTCGCCAATATGTTGCCAGGTCGCGCGGTGACCATGGGCGCGAGTGGTACTGAACGCAGGCCAGTAACCGCCATCGAGGAGGACCTCCAGGCGAGCCTTCTTGCAAAGTTTCTCGCCGTGTTTGACGTAGAAGATGATCGTTCCGGACTCTGTCATCAGGATTTGTCAAGCGTGCGGCTCAGAGTGGGGCTGCCACTGCCACTTACGGTGTGCCAGAAGCTCGTCTTTTGACATCCGGATGCCTTCTTTCTTCTGCTTGACGTCATCACTTGCCTTGACTGAATCCCCACTCGCCGGTGATCCCTCGCGGGTACCCGCCGTCTTGCTACTGTTCGTGGCCGCTGCGGCATTATGGGAATCCTTGGCTACGCCTGTCGGCACTGCACTGCTACGTTCCTCCTCTTCGCGAGAAGAGGACGAAGCACCGTCGTTGACATCCCCACCGTCTTCCTGACCAGACTGGCGCTCATTCAAGCCAGTCTCGAATTCCAAACCTTCAAGTGCGAACGCAGGCAGGAACTCGGCGGTGAAATGTAGTTGACCCTTGTATTGATGTTCTCGGTCAAGACAAATCAGCTCAGATTTATCTATCTTGCCCGTGGACTTGAAGGAAAACCGGGAACCGTCTTCAGCCTTAGTTATCTCTCGAGCCAGATCGCCAACTTTGAGCTCGACGGTGCCCAGGGACCGATCTCTGGTGAGGTGCTGATAATCCATCACTTCGAGAAGGAGGGTCTCCTTGTCCGAGTGTACTGGTATATAGATAATCTGGTCCCACACGGGATTGAGATCTACAAAGGGTAAACAGCCATCTCTGGACAGACCACTCAATACATCACGTACTGTTGTTGACTACCTCTGTACGAGCCTGAATAATATTGTCGACCAATACGCGGACGTACGGATCACTCTGGGTGAAGCGTCGCGCATCTCGTGTGAGCAAAAGCAACCCGGGACTATCGTCATATTTCAGCGCACCTTGCCACCAAGTGTTGCCTCGACGTTCTTCACGTCAGTAGCATTTTTCAACAACATTCGCACCACTCCTATGGGAGGCGTGTACTGATCTGCGCCGTGGAGACTGCCGGCCATGTCTACTGGATTCCAATCTGCCGTCAAACGGAGGCGCCCGGACTTGCATTCGCTGAGTTGCCACCAGTCACGGTCCACCTCTTTATGTGCTTCCAACAGATCTTGGAGACGCACTGACAGATACCCCAGCATAGGGTCCTTAACGAAATCACGATCATCAATCACCTTGACCGTGATCACAGAAGCCGAGCGATTTAGGCAAAGGAATTCAGTTGCAGACTCCCAAACTGGCTGTGAGGTGTTCTTAATTCGGGGAGTACTGTGAATTGGATCGTGAGAATCGCCAAGAAACACTGCGGCATAAGCATTCAAATCAGCCGCGCGCGCGCCGGAGGCGTCAAGATCTTTGCACTGGTGAATTGTGAGTCGCACAATGCCAACGCCTGCGCGCATGATCATCAATAGGCCGGATGATGGCCGACACAGTGTGAAGGAAAGCTTACTGGATTCTGGCAATTCCTCTACTCCCGACTCATTGACCTTGGGTTTGAGTATGGGGAAGTACAACACTTCAAAGCGCAGATCGCCCTTTTGCTTGCCGTCCTTTAGTACCGGGAGGGATAAATCATCCTGAGTTGCATCCTCCTTAAGCTTGGAGAGCTCGAATATGCTTGCACCGATCTCCGTGTCCTTTAGGAGTTCGTTGTAATCCATGACTGTGAGAACGAGATTGTCTGTATGGTTATTGATAAGTATAAACTTGGACTCGTTCCACGTCGGATTGTACCTAAGGAAGCCACATGAAAGAAAATTCAAATTTAAACCATCAAGGCGCTTACGTGCTAGGTTTGTGCTTCGTTCTCGCCAATTGTGCACGATTATTGATACTTAAAGTAACATACGGGTCGGGCGTTCCGCCACCAATCTTAATGCTGCGTGCGCTAAGAACGGTAACTTTGATGACACCAATCGCCGCGTCTACTGGAGCCCCGGCGAGAAGCTGTTCGAGATTGAGGGAAAATACGTTGGGGTCATACATCATTGGGCCAAGAATTGAGTGAATCGTTTCACGAATGAAGGAAGACAAGCCAGGAATCTGCGTGCATTGTTTCGATGAGAGTATGGAAGATGGAGAGCGTCACGCGTACATGCATCATATCGAAGCCGAAGGTTTCGCCTCCTATAGGTTTGAGCACGTAATCGATAAATGGCTTTTCAAGGAAGGAAGCATCCACGGTTTGCACATGGGGGAAATTGTTCACCAATTTGAGGCGAATACGCATGAGCCCAGAGAAGGTCATGTCTTCCACTAAAATTGGGAAGGTGGCAGAGGCAGGTCCCTTGCCAACTCGGACGCTAAGGACGACTTTTGGATTAGTTTTAGTGGCCACTTGGCGTGGAGTGAGATCAGAAACTTCATTGGGTGTGAACGAGAAGGCCCAATCCATGAGGACTTGATCTGGCTGTGTCTTTGGGAAAGTGCGGACCCTGTCTACCCGGGGGGCTTTGTTACCAAGGGTAAATTGAGAGATGCGAAGAGACTCGAGGAATGGAGGTTGGTTTGCGGTTAGGATCTGGTCCACGGTGGCGACTATCGTGGCAGAGAGGACAGGCTCGTAAATGAGCCAAAAGCGTTCCATAAAGTGGTTCATCCACTCTGCGGATTCGTGTTCGGATGCCAAGGGCGACTTGACGAGCTCGCGTTGAATGTCATCACGTGCACGTTGTCGAAAGCGAGCCATGGAGGTCATGTAATATGTACTGCATGAGGCTAAGAGAATGAAGAGCCAGCCATACCCAAAATTGAAGAGAGTCATGAGATGCGACGCGAGTACGGCCTTGCGGAAAAGAGGAGGCTTGAGTATGGAAAGGTATACAGAATAGGGAGACATACAAAGATGATTATTGCAGCATTATAGTACCATTGGCCATAATACTGTTCAGAGATCCAGGCGTTCATAAGACGAAGCTGCCTCTGGTCCTCGCCCTCGGGAGGATTGTCCAGGTCTGTGAAGGCACGCCAACCGACTTTGTACCAGTCTGGGATCTGGGGTGCCTTTGAAGCGGGAATTTCGCCTGGAATCTGAGGGGCATCCTTGGTTTCTGTCTTGTCCACATCTTCGATTGTGATTGTCGGAATGAGGCCGTCACTACCGGAGTCAACGGCGACCTCTAGAAGAAAGAAGAAGCAACTCGGCATGACGTAGCAAGCCCATAACGAAGAAGCCAACCTCGACCGCCATCGGTGGGTTTTCTGGGGATGACACTGTCTAATTGCGACCTCGCCTTCCCAGCTGCGGACGCCTTTTGTGCTGGAGAGGAATCCGGGTCAAAGGAGTGAACTGGCACATTATTTCCTTTTGCAGCATCCTGCTGGAGAAGGTCATTAGCTCGGTCGTGGGCGCGGAGGGAATTGGCAGAGGATAAGGTGTTTGGCGGCAAGGAGGAAGCCATGAGTGGGAGGGGAAAGGAAAGGAGGTGAGAGTGTGATGGTTAAACCTTGATATCTGAATCAAGCCTGGCCGGCAAGGCTTGGGGCGGGGCGGAGGAGTGGCGTAGCCGTGGGGTGCGTAGAGACTACCGCCATGTGGGGTGCGTAGACTGCCCATCCACACGTTGACATCATGTCATCTCAAAACGGACATCCTCATTCTCTCACTAAAAATGGGTTTCCATGTGCTGTGCAGCTGCCACTCGAAGGCACCAAGCCAGCTGCCAATTGGGGATATGGCGGCACTGTACTGGGGAACAGCAACACGAACCTCGACATCATGCAGCACCCGGTTCATTTTTGGTTTGGTTGCCCAGGGCTCGGGGGATTATTAAATATTTCACCTCTGCAACGTGTCTGTCTTGTCAAAAGCCCTTGTCGTCACCTGCGTTGCGCCAAACAGGGCAAAATAAACGTTGCGGAGGACTGTCCCGAAGCGTCCAACGCACACGTTCGCAAAGTCCTAGTAGGCGAAAGCCTGAATGTCACTCCGTTTTTTCATTAATCCCCTCTTTTCTACTGTACTCGTGTTATATCACCCGTCATATTGCAAGGTCAAGGCACCGACTCACCTTTACCTACATGAGCAACCCATCGTCGCTCCGTGATCTGTACAGCACAAATCCACCAACATGGACCTTTACCTCCCCTGCAAATTCGACCGGTCCACCACCGCCACCACAAACGTCAAAAATCCCTTCTCATACATTTTCCTCGCGCCCAGTGCAAAACTCTATCTTTGAACTGTCTCCAGCACTAGCAGAGCCGGGAGGGCTGGACTTGGGTCTCTTTCTCAAAACGCTCTTCGCCAGTACCGTACTGGGTTACACCACTACGGCCATCGCGATGCCGTGGGAAGTGGGCAAGTGTCTCTTACAGGTACAGTGGGTGCCGAGAGACGCGGAACAAGTTGACGACGCGGAACCCCCGACGGAGGAAGTTGTAGAGGAGGTATGTCTGATCATCTGCTCATCCCTCGGTCCCGACCGACCCATCGATTGCAGATGAGTGACGATGAGTCTGGTGAAGAATTATACTTTACAGAGCCACTCAACTCTGGAACATCACGCTATCCCATCCCACGGCCAGCGGATGAGCGCGGCTACGTCGTACGTAAGAACGTCATGGAGGAGAGTACGCGCCCAGACTATGTCATTCCAGTCGGGAGCGCGGATGGTGTGTGGGCTATGATGAAGACGGTCGGGCGGTTTCGCGGTGAGGGATGGCTCGCGTTGTGGAAAGGTTCGTACGCTGGACATGCCTCTCATCCAAACGCGAGGCTAACCCTTGGCCTTCGCCTTTCGTACGAAAAGGGCTGCTCACCGAATGTGTGACGGACATGCTCTCGACGACGATGCAACCGTTGATACACAACGCCCTACAAGGTATTTTTACCCCCACGTCAGCACCGCTCTACGTATTTCCCGCAAGTTCTACTTCACTCCTTATCCCGGTGGCTTCCCATCTTATCACCGGGTTTATCCTGTCTCCTCTGGACCTGGTCCGGACGCGTCTCATTGTCCAATCATTCAACCCACAACATCGGACATATACAGGACCGATTGACGCTCTGCGGAAGATTGTGCGAGACGAAGGAGGAGTGTCCGGTCTGTACCTACACCCCCATCTGTTCATCCCAACGATCTTGGACAACACGATTCGGCCCTTGATCTCGCTGGGGTTGCCACCGCTGCTAGCTGCACAACTATTTCCGGGGACGCTCGTTTCGATCGAGAGTAGCCCAGTGGCGTGGGGTGTGGTCGAATTTGCGAGCAGCTGTGTTGGACTACTAGCAACGCTACCATTTGAGACGGTGCGGCGGCGACTTGAAGTGCAGGTGCGAGGTCGGGCACAGCCTTTGAAGACGTGCGTAGAGAAACGGCCGATTCCATACAACGGAGTTGTGGACGCGATGTGGCATATTCTGACGGAAGAGCGGTCGGACTTGCCGGTGGAACGAGAAGTGGGGAGACGGAGGAAGGAGAAGGGGAAGGAAGGGGAAAAGGAAAGGGAGAAGGGGGAGGAGAGCCTCTGGCGGAGGACTGGACTGGGGCAGCTGTATCGAGGGCTGGGCGTGAGGCTGAGCGCCAGTCTGATCGTCTTTGTGCTCGGTGCGATAACGGGCGGTGGGGGCGAACCGGGTTGGGCAGAGCTTTGACTGTGACGTCATATCCCCATTCTGTTTCTTTATCATCCCCAACCAACCGCGCACATCATTTATTAATCCTCTTTGTATGTATGCGTGCACGCACCACCACCACCACATTCCCCAATGGACGATAACAAGACGCGCCTCCTCGCTCGCGCCCTTCACCGCATTCGTTCCACTCGTCCAAGGGTCATCGCCTCCCCTCCAACCCGTAATTCCCCCTTCATCATTCCTCCAATCCATTTTTAGCTCATACCTTTCTCTTTCCCTCCAGAGCCACGTCGTGCAGCGGTAGCCCTCATTGTACGCGTCGCCCCTCCTCCAAACTTCCCTCTCCCTCCAAAACCCGCAACGCCTCCCTCTCTCACCCAATTTTTCGATTGGGAATGGGTCAAACATCCTTCTGCCCGTCCCGAGATCCTATTTGTCCGTCGTCAGAAACCAGAGCGTGCGGACATCAACGAAAACACCCGTGACGCTCACGTCGCCTTTCCTGGAGGTCGTACAGAACCAGGCGATGAAGGCAGTCTCTATACCGGTACGCAAACTCTATGCACCCCCCCGTCGTTCCTCAGTTCTTTCGCCTAGCCATGCGTCAAACCTGGGAGGAAATCGGCCTTGACCTTGCCGAGAGTGACTATACATGCGTGGGGCAGCTCGATGACCGCGAGATCACCACCTCCCTCGGTAAACGTCTCCTAATGATTCTTTCGCCGTTCGGTCAGTCACTCCTCGATTCCCTTTCTTGCTCCCTTCTGACTGTTCCCAGTTTTCCTCCAACTCACCCCAACCGAAACACCTACCGAGCCCATCCCCGAGACGACCCTTCATTGGGTGTCGTTGAACTCGCTCTACCCAGAACGCACCAGTCCAAGCACCTTTTCTCAACCTCTCTGGTCGACTGTTACGGTTGACACAGCCTCACGACTTGCGCCGAGACATTCTCGTGTGCTTCGCCCCCTCATGCATGTCCTTGTAGGCAGCATGCAGTTTCCTGCCCTCGTTCTCTCAAACACTGTCCTAGCTACCTCGGGGTCACTTGACGACCAGCGCCTCCGTCGTTCCTTTCATGCCGAATCGGGTGCTTTGAACCCAGCCCTTCATCCTGCCTCTGCTTCACTCTATCACCGTGTCAACAACGCTGAGCCCCAGGCCCTCAAACTCTGGGGCTTATCCCTTGGCATGACACTTGACCTCTTGTCCTACATGTCCCCCACTCCTGGAGTGCCCCTTACCCCATGGGATTCTGATAAACTCATGGGTGTAGAGGATGTCATTGAGGAGGATTGGGACTACAAGGGCAACAAGAGAGGGAGGATTAACGCACCTCCCAGCTTGACCAGTGTTTTTCCCAGGTTCTCCTATCCTGACGTCAATTTCTGGATTTGGTGCGCTTGCCGTTACATTTCGGCAAGATGATGACTCCTGATTGCGGTGACCCCTAGGGTGTTTGGAAAACGTTACCGTCAAGTCATTCGTAATTGGGAAGCGTCTCTCCGAGTAAGTGGTACTACCGACACACGGTATGTTGTTACTATCTCTCCGTGTCAGTGTTGATGCCCATACATTCCCGCTTCATATAGGGTTAACTGGACTGGTGTTGCGTTGACGACATTTTACGGTGCTGTACGGAAGGCACTTGTTGTCGTGCTGGTTTTGCGTGCTATCGGTGTGCTCTGTGGCGTCACTTTTGCAGTGTGGTGGGTGCTTCGGCAATGATGGATTCTAGACTGTCCACTAGTTCAAGCAACCTAACGCGTGCCCACGAGCTTCTATACATCCAAACGGCCACCACAAAGATCCAACGTTGCGGAGATTCGCTCAGTTAGTAGTTCTACCTTACACATCATCCTGTGTTTCTGTGTTCCGGTATTAACAAACACTCGATATTATGGGGTTTGGAGCATTTATGACCACAATAGCATCTTATTTTCACACGTACAACACGGCATGAACTCTTTTATAAACCGAGACGCCTCCCCTGGATACCTACAGCGGCAGTCCGCACACCTCGCAGTCGTTTCCACCGTGCGGGTTTTCGAAGGTACAATGTGGGCACACTCGTCCGCCCGCAGACCCACTGGCGGTATCACGGACAGGCGAGGCAACATTGTCGAACAATTCGGGCGGGATGTCGTCATCCAGGATACGAGATGTCGGCCCGTCAGGTGCGGGCTGAGTCGGTCGTGGAGGAGCTGTGCGGGGGGAAAAGAAAAGTACACGGTGAGCAAACACCGTTGGAACGGCGCGAAGGATGACGTAGGGGGAGGGGGGAGAGGTGGTAGAGTTTGGGACGACGTACGGGCACTCTCGCGCGTAAACGTGGTGAGGGTCTGCCAGCTCTCCGTCTCCAATAATGAGTCGAGCACGGTTGGATCTTCTTCGATGTTCGGTGCAGTAGCGACGCGAATGAGCACTTTGGCGTCGTGCTAGAGTAACGATGTGTGAGGACATTGCGAAGACAGAGAGAATGTGTGTGTGTATCGGTAGTCGGTTAAGCGCGGTGTGTGTGTGTGGGGGGGGGGGAGGTTGGGAGGAGAGACGTACCTCGGAGAAAAGCCCGCAGGTACCGAGAAAGGCGACAAGGTGCCAATCACGGAGCCAATTTGCAAGCTCGAGACGGCTATGGCGGTCGTCGTCGTCGACGCCTCCTCGGCTTCGGCTTGGGCCTCGCTGGCTAGGTTGCACGTCCAGTGCGCCGAGTTCGTTGAGCGAACGCATCACCTGCTCAATGGACTGTTCTTCGAGCCCAGGGCGATTCTCGATCGCAAAGTTATGTGAACGCAAGACGGGCGACGGGTTTTGCGGAAAGCCGTGCGTGACCTGTTGGATTTCACATTCATTAGGAAAGGAACGAAAAAAAAAAGGGCGGGATGGAGGACGCACATTGACGAGCAGGTATTCCACCGGAAATGCAGGCTTGGCGCTCTTCTTGACTTCAATGCCGTACTCATTGCGGTAACGAAAGAAGACGTCGGGCACGTATCGCGCCGTGCCGCCGTCATCGCCACGGCTCTCCTCCTTGACGCGCATCACACCCGGATCAATGCTAGCTTCGATCATGTCCGCCTGCAGCATCCCAACGGCCTGTTCCGACACCTGATACGCCGCGATATCCACCGCGCCGTCCTCAGTCCCAGTCAGCACGGCAGTCACAAGACGCGAAGCAAATTTCCCAGAGGGCGAGCTGCACGAAGGAGTGGGCTGTTGCGCCTGTAGATGGGCGGCAAAGAGGACCTCGAGGGAGGAGAGAAAAAACGAGCCAGGGTGCCGCTTGTATATGTTCTTCGTGCGATCTTCCGCCGTCGGATCGAGGTCCGTGAAGATGTAGCCCACGATTGTGAGCGGAGTAGAGGCAGCGGCGGCTAGCGTCCGCACCCGAGAATCGTCTGTCCAAGGCAATTCAAGCGAGAGCCCATCGAGCTCGCCTTCTTGTGGCGGTTCGTGGATGGCCTCGACGACAGCCTTTACCCCCATGGGCACCTTGTCATATGGCTCGTATCGTCCAATGAGCCAGCCGAAGCGCTGCAAGCCCGTGGAACGCCATGCTTTTAAGAAGCCATCGATGATTTCCGTTGAAGCAATCTCGAGGTGATCCACCATGCGGAAAGACTGACTTTGGAGCGTGATGGCAGAGGGCTGGCACGCCGTACATATTCCTGCAGGCCAATTCGCGTGACCGCCAGTTGGACAGGGCACCTTGATGCGATAATCTGGCTCCACCAATGGCGGTAATGCGGCTGCGGCTGCGGAAGGAAGACTTTCGGTGTGAGTTGGCGGAGGAAGGCATGATAGGAAAGGTGTTTTATATTATGATCTTGGTGGTACTTCCGGTCATACGGCTCCAGCGGCATGCAATAATCGCACATGGCATTAGCCCCGTGCTTGCAGAAATTGGCGTCTCTACTTCTTGAGATCTTCCCATCCTTTGTCCGCCAGTATTGATCGATGGCATCTTCTTTGACATTCTCCCAAGGCCGGTTTGGCGACGAGGTGGAGACTCCCGACGTGAAAGGCTTTTCTGGCGCCCGGTCTTGGGAAGTACCGGATGTCGACCGCTGAGAATACGAAACAAAAACGAGTTCGCCATGTCTGAGTAACTTTATAAGAAAGAAAGATGGCGAGGAACAATTCAATCACGCACCGGATTCCTAAAGATTTCAGATTGCGGCCCCTCAAGGTGGACACAAGAGTCTCGTTCCCTCTTGGTTGATTGGATATCGCAAGGGTCGCAGGATCTGCATTCTCTGTTGTTTCTAATATCTGATGGGAAGAGCTTGGGCTCCAAGTGCGCATAGGGGGCAAGCAGACGGTCGCACCTTTGTGACCAACTCGGATATGTCAGAGGTAGGCTGAAACTCGAAGCGGAAATTGCCGTCCTTTGATCTGATCCTTACGAGCTGAGGGTGTATGAGAACCGTAGGAGTTGTCGCGAAGATGAAGTGTGCTCACCATGATGGAGGTCGAGATTATCTCGGGTCACTTAATGCTCGCACAAGAGGACGCGTCATGGCACGTGCTGCGGTGCTGTGCTCGACACGCCCGCGCCCACGCCCCACACCCACACCCACACCACCCCACGCCCGCAGGCAATCGCAGTCGGGTAGCTCTGTAATACTCATCTTCTTTGGAAACGCACTCCAGAGCGTAGCCATACCGTAAGCGAAGCAGGACGACAACACATGGACCGTTCAAATAACGAGCTCAGGATCCGCTGTATCATATCAAATTGATTATAAATAAACGCGCGTGGCAAAGATAAGTCACCACGTTTAATTGGCTTGCCTTTTTCAACGCTGTCGCCATCTTGTGTCGCAATTGCGAATAGGATGGTCCCCAGCCTCGTCATGGCTTACTTCGTGCTCGCTGACAAGCCTCATCCCTTAACCCGACAGACCCTGATTAGCCCCGATAATATAGGCTTTTCAAAGCCCTTTACTATGCTCATTCAGACGACCGAGCCTGACTCCCCCAGCCTCCCCACTCTTCTCCGCTCTACTGGTCTCTTTTGGATCTCTGGGAAATCCTTGCTTCCTCTCTGCACATGGATAAAGATTCACACAAGTTATCTCAGCATTCAAGGGCAAGTGGTCGTGGAGGGAGGCACAATACCGCCCAGTCTGTCACCATGCCACCTGTTCAAGCAAACGCGACTACTTCTGGCTCCAACCCAGTGCGTCGACTTTTCCTTGATGACCACCCATTCCCTAAGGTCTATAGGCCACTGGACAGGCTCCAGAATGGCACCCACCTCCGCTTCCCCAGGGGCCTGGAAACATTGAGGAAGTGGCACGTGCTCTACGCACAATACAGGAAGCCTATCCCTTCCTCGTTCAGTCTGTGACCTACCATCAACACCAGCAAGGCCCCCCTAGAGACTCCAATCAATTTCCCTCTCCTGGCCCTTCACAGCTATCATCGGAGCTATCTTGGCCGCAAAGTCTGCCGTCCTCATCTCATGGAGTGACCGTGCCCCAGTACATCCCGGATTTTGGGTCACTCTTTCCCCCGGAGAGCATCAACTCTCCTGCGAGCTGCTCCCTATCCCTCCTCACAGTTATTTACACCAATTACCACTGCTCCCGGAGAATCAAGTTTTCAAATACTTACATCGGCGCAAACTGAGGAAAATGCGCAGGCTGATGCCCAAGCAAATGCCGAGGAAAAGCGCCGACGGAATACCGCCGCGTCGGGTACGTAGTGGACAAGTAGCCCCTCTGGAGATCACAACTAAGCCGTCTGTTCCCATAGCACGGTTCCGGGTCAAGAAAAAGGTTAAAACATTCAATCTTGAACGGACGGTATCAGATCTTACAGGTCGTGTGGATGATTTAGAGCAGGAAGCAGCAGATCTAAGAAGAGAGAACGTATGGCTAAAAGAGATCGTCATGTTGAAGAGCGGTAGAGGTATTGGAGGTGACGCAGGACCATCACGACGCCCAGGCTCACAGGATTCCGAGAAGGATGGAGATGAGGGCAGCGAGGATGGGAGTGGAAAGGGTAGGGTAAAGTTAAAAAGTCCGACACATGAGAAGAAGAGAGAATGCCATTTTGCGTCATTCCCATTCGAATACTATTCGTCACCGGGCCGGGCCGGTGCAAACACTCTTTATGTCTTTTGGACGTCCTCCCTCTATCTCGACAGGATTTCAAGTCACACCACCGAACAGAGGCGCATTCCCTCTAGACCACTATGGTTTGTGTCCATCTCAAGACGTAGCTGCTCGGTTTGAATCCCGCCCCCTTAGGAGAATGCAAAGCGTTCATGACTCAGTATCTAGAATGCCTGAAAAAAAATGCGAGTACCTCCTCTGAATGTCGGCACTTGAATAGGGACTACTTGAACTGCAGAATGCAGAAGTATGCCGCCATTCACGCACAGCTGGGTGACCGCTGACATGTCGATACAGTGGTCTCATGGAGAAAGACGAATGGAAAAACCTAGGGCTGGCTAATCTCCCAGTCGATGAGACGGGTAGGAGTGAGGTGAAAACATAATACAGCATAACTCTTCGCTATTCACTCTCCTCTTTGAATATCCTACTGTCAAGAACGTACGATACAGTTGCGTGTTCTTGGGCGATTCGCGTCGTGGTGGTTGAAACGCAAAGCACGCCAATGAACCGTGGATCACGCGACGTCTGGTTCAAATGAATCACTCTGAGCGAACTCGAGGATTCATGCCTCGCGGCCTCTCCTTGCGGCTGTCAGGCACTCTTCTTCCAGTCCTTTCACCCATATAACTTGGCACCCGGCAGCCCTCAATTTCTGAGCGCCCTCGCACTGCACAAAGTCATCCGGTTCGCCGACGCCGACGAAGCAGCGCCGAACCTTGGCCGCGATCAACGCGTCCGCGCAGGGCGCGAGGCCGGAGGCGCGCACGGAGCAGGGCTCGAGTGTGGTGTAGACGTCGGTGTGCGCCAGCACGTCATCGATGGCCGACTCGATATTCGGCCGGTTTTCGGCGGCCCTCGGGAACATCTCGGAGAGCCGCGCGGGAAATAGGCCGCGCGCCTTGGCGAGCGCGTTGGCTTCAGCGTGCGTGTTTCCGGGAAGTTCGCGCGAGTACCCTGTGGCGAGGACGACAGGCGGGTCGGAGATCGAAGGATGGCGTGCGACCAGGAGGCAACCCACGCAAAAGGCCGTGGGCGTCGGCACGCACTTCGCCGCCTCTGAGAGCGCCACGCGCAAGTAGTGGATATGCTGCTCGTCGTCTAGCGAAAAGGAAGCGTTGAGAGGATTGGAACAGTGAGACTGAGTAGGCTTCACACAGACCGATGTCCATGAGATGTGCAACGTCGTCCGTGGCGCGGCGGGAGCAACCGGGCGGGCATGTGACAATGCGTGACAATGTGCGTGACATTTCAAGGCAATCCACCCGTCGCTGTCGCTGCCGTCGTTCAGTACTCCGATCCTATCGAATGGCTGCCCTACAGGTAGCCAAAAAATATGCAACCCTCCCGCCAACCGTACGCACGCTGGCGTCGGGCGTGCCAAGCGCTCCCTCTCTCAATTTATCCGCACGAACTCTTGATGCGCACCATCAAGGCCACGCTGGCCGCTCTGACGTTCCCCCCAAGTGGACTGGCGGGTATCAGCTCTCCTCGAACGGTCTGATCAACAAGTCCTTCACGACGGGTACGCACGTCCTCTCCCTCCTTGCCCCCCCCCCCCTCCCCCCTCTTCATCACTTTCGCGTCTCGACCGAAAACCGAAAACCGAAAAAATCAACCCAGTCCCGGCCTCAGGCGCCTTCCACCAGCGCACGATGCACACGTCGGCGCCGCGCCGCGACGCGCCCGAGGTGCCCGACCTGAGCGCGTACCAGGCCTCCTCGCCCGCCGCGAACCGCGCGCTGTCGTACTTCATGATCGGCTCCCTCGGCGTGCTCTCCGCCTCGGTGGCCAAGTCGACGGTGACGGAGTTCCTGGGGTCGATGTCCGCGTCGGCGGACGTGCTCGCGCTGGCCAAGGTCGAGGTCGAGCTGGCGAGCATCCCCGAGGGCAAGAACGCGGTCATCAAGTGGCGCGGCAAGCCCGTCTTCATACGCCACCGCACGCAGGCCGAGGTCGACGAGGCGCGCCAGGTCGACTGGAAGTCCCTGCGCGACCCGCAGGCGGACGAGAGCCGCGCCAAGAAGCCCGAGTGGCTCGTCATGCTCGGCGTGTGCACCCACTTGGGTTGCGTGCCCATCGGCGAGTCGGGCGATTTCGGAGGATGGTGCGCTCGAACCCCCCCCCTCCCCCCCCCCCCCCTTTTTTTTTTTTTTGTTCTCACTTTGTGCGTGTCCATCTCACCAACTCTTTTTTTTTTTTTTGCTCGCCGTTCCCGGCGCTGCAGGTTCTGCCCGTGCCACGGTTCTCATTACGATATCTTGTGCGTGCCGAATAACCACTTTTGGAACCGAAATCTCCTTGACTGACACACCGACCCTTCTCACCAGCTGGACGTATCCGCAAGGGTCCCGCACCCGTGAGTTTCGCCTGTTCCGTCATTTTGCACCTGTTTTTCATTCTCATGTCTCCCCAGCTCAACCTCGAAGTTCCTGTGCACGATTTCAACGAGGCAGAAGGCAAGCTTATCATTGGCTAGGTGTACTCTGTCCTGTCAGACTTTCCCATTCCGAGTAGTAACAATACTCTGCGTATTTGACACTCTCAAATCATTCATAGAGCATTCACATTACATTCACGAGGAATCTGCTTGGTCGACTTTTTAAACATTAGGTACAAGAGTGATCGGAAATGCCTTCAGGGTTGCATTGCGTGAAACCACCAACATAAGTGACATGGGATGTGTGAAGTAGAGCTGATACAAAACAAAACAAAACAGTGTTCGAGAGCGGGGCGTTGCTTACAGTAACATTGATGATGAGAGCGGGACTATTAATTGCCAGCAGCCACAATAAGGTATGAGGCGGAGAGGGGTAACGAGAAAGGAGCCATGAAATCTGAGAAACCGAATCCCAACGGTGCCACTAGACGGAGGAGGTTGAATATTTTCGTCGCGGGCGAGAGCCGAAGTATAGTGCCAGCACTGTCATGACCCTGTGAAATATCAATCCCTGCTTACCACACAACGCTCTCGAGCGTCGTTGCTTCTTCATTCCAGTCCACATTCAACCATGGGTGGTTGACCATTTCGCCAGCACTGGCACGTTCACGCATATCGAGGGCGAGCATCGGCTCCAAAAATTCGCAAAGGGCATCCCCCTCGGCTAAGTCGAAAAGATACTTTTCACGCATGACACGGTTGAGAGGCCACGGCTTGAGGTGCTTGATATAGCGCAGGGCACCCGTATGGTCGAAGAGATCACGACTACAACGTCCACCTTGCTTCATCGATGGAGGAAAGTCACCCAAAAGCTCGATGATCTGCGCCAAGTGGTCATCGTCTTTGGAAAAAACCTGGCCTTGCAACTGTGGCTCGAATAGGTACTCCGCGGTTAACAACTCAAACACCTAAGTTAGTCCGGTAGGCGCAACTCGTCATAATGTACGTCATGAGTTGAACGCACCACACATGCGACGCTCCATACGTCAACCTTGCTATTCCAGTCACTCCGCCCGATGATAGCTTCGGGTGAGCGATACTGCCGCGTCTGAATATCCTCAGTGTAGTGTCGTTTAGAGGGAGTTGCATTCCCAAGATCTGCAATCTTGACAAGGATGGGGTGGAAGTCGGGGGAAATATCAGATGACAAGGGAGAGGAAGAAAATGATGAGTATTCGGAAGAGGGAGGAGGAGCGACGGAATCCGCGTGAAGGGATCTCGATGCATGGGGATAAGGAGGCGCCGTCTGCGTCAGCAGGGAGGGTTTTGAGGGCACGGCTCGGACGGGAGAGCGTTCGTGGGACTCGATATGAAGAACAGTATCCTTGGGAGGAGCCCTGGTAGGACGCTCCAGCGATGTCAACTTCAATTTGGACATAGCACTGCCCAGACTAGTTGCCGGAGTGGAAAGGGAAGAGCTTGGGCGTAGCAACGAATCGGTGTAACTGCTACTACTGGTGCTGGATCCTAAACGGGAATGCAGGCGGTGATAATCGGGTGGCGTGGATAGGGGCTGTGACTCCACTATATGGACCGAACGAGACGGGACCGTGCCTGCAGGGTGGGAGGTGAGGGATGCCAGGCGACGGTTGCGAGGGTTAGGAGGGATGGGAAGTTTATGCGTCTGGGGTGGAGGAGAATTCGAAAGCTGAGCAGTGATGTGGGACTGAACATCCGGTATGCACATCACTAAATAAGACAAAACGTCAAGCTCGTGTCGTTTGTAAAGAACAACGTGTTTACTGACTAATGTTCTCCGGTTTGATATCCGTGTGCACGAGGTCACATTCGTCGTGAAGATACTGCAAGCCGAGGAGAACTTGCTTGGAGATGCTCTTGACTAGACAAGGAGGGACGCCTTTCCTGCGGTTCTTCTCGATGAGAGAGAGGAGGTTTGCGCCGAGCGGCTCAAAGGCGATACATATGTGGGATGTAGAGGAGATCGTGTGGGTGAAAGAATCAAGAAAGGAGACGATATGAGCCCTCCCTGGATGAGAGGGGGAGGCGTTGGTTATTTGGCGTAGGAGTTTTATTTCGTCCAGAGCTGTCTCTGTATATCTCCCCGCGGACTTGACTATCTTCAATGCAGAGTGACGATTTTCCCTGTCGCCGAAAGAAGTTGCTGTTGAGGTATATAGAGAGAAGAAGAAGGGACATACAGAGAGTCCTTGGCGAGCCAGACAGTGGAAAAGTGTCCCCATCTGGGCAGATTGGTGGGGGCTGACGGGTAAGAGAGGAAGGACGCACCCAAGCTTCCTGACGATGGTGTACCTTCCATCTTTGAACGGATCCGAGAGTTTTACTTGGAGATAGCCACCGTTATTGTAGTCTGCGGGTGATTCTTCGTCCTTTGGGGACATTGAGGGGGTGGGAAGGAGGAAGTGGAGACACGATTACAGAGAGGTTTAGGTGAGGCTGAAGAGATAAGAAAGCAACCGGTCATGTGATGTCATCTAACCCAACGCACGCTTATCATCACATCCATCCTGTCCCTCATCTCATGGCCGCGGTCTCACGCCTGTCCGACTTTCACACCGCGCCGTTTATCGGGGCCGTCAAGGACGAGTGGCAGCTCTTCAGGTCTGGGCTTCTCTCCTTCCCCGTTTGAATGCACTCAACGTCACCCTCTCCAGTGATCGCTCTGAGGATTATACGCTCGGTCCCCCAATCGGCTTTGGGTCCTCTTCTATCGTGTACCATGCGACATACCACCCTAAAGGTTCTCAAGATACGCCTATTCCATGCGCCCTTAAGGTTCTCGACCTCGACAAACTCCCCCCCGGCTCATTGCGCCTTCTTCAGAGAGAGACTCAGCTTATGTCCCTTTCGAAGCATCCAAACGTGCTCCGTGTCCGAGGAAGTTGGATGAATGGTCATAAATTACACATCGCCCTCCGCCTTATGAACGCAGGCAGCGCAGCTGATGTCATGAACTATGCTTGGCCGGGGGGCATGGAGGAAGATGTTGTTCGTTGCATACTGAAGCAAGCCCTCGAGGGACTCAAGCAAGCTTATTCATCTCTTTCATTTGAAACCTGCACCTCAGACCTTTCCCAATCACAGTTATCTGCACGTCAATGGCTTTATTCACCGAGACATCAAAGCAGCAAACCTCCTCATTGATGATGATGGTACTGTGCTACTTGGTGACCTTGGCGTGGCTGCACCATTGATTGAGGAGGATCACTCCTACGTCAATGAGGCCTCAAAGGCATCTCGGGCCGTTATCTTTGACCTTGACTCCGAGCCTGCGCCACGTCGTTCCAGAGTTGGAAAGCGGCGCTCATTCGTTGGCACGGTTGGTTCGTTTCCTAGTATCACAAGACCCTTATCACACCCGACTCTGTCAGCCGTGCTGGATGGCACCAGAGCTTGTTTCCGGCATCCAATATGACTCGAGTGCCGATATTTGGTCTTTCGGCATCACAGCCCTCGAATTGGCACAGGGGCGTGCCCCACGATCACGGGAACCCTTTCGTACCCTCCTTTCTCATATGTGAGTGTAGTCGCATCAAAGTTTGACCCCCACGTCCTCAACCCCTTTCCATCAAACCAGTACCCCTCTACTCCGTCGCGATTTGAAACTTGCTGATCGCACTGTGTCTGTAGCGTAGAAGCCGCGCCACCAACGCTTGATCGTGACGGCGGCGTTCACAAGTATTCTCGTGCATTCAAGGAAACCGTGGAGAGTTGCCTCGTGAAAGATCCTTCCCTCCGGTCCACACCATTCCTCTTTCTGCGAGTCTCCTGTACACTGACAACGCATTGCGCAGGCCAACAGCTGCCCAGCTCCTCCAAACCCCCTTTTTCAGGAACGCGAAGAAAGGCTCCCACCTCGTTGGGGCCATACTTCGTATGCACCTATTTTTATCTCTCACCTCTTGTCCTGATAGTTTGTAGGTGATCTACCCCCATTGGCCAAGCGTCTTGAACGCCGCAAGCAACCCTCGCTCATCCAACCTGGCACGGTCGATTCGTGGGATTTTCCAACGACCCTGTTATTCCCTTCACCGACCCCATCAGTATATTATCACTCGCGACAGACAAATCATGTCGATCGGAATAACATAAACGAAAAGGACGAGAACGAGGATGTGCACGACAAGCAAGCTGGCGCCACTCCTCTGAAGGCCACTCGTGGCTCGAGTCCGACCTCTGACTCAGAACGAGAACCCGTTCTCACGCAAGGCGGAGAGTCTACGCCGACTACGTGCGCCCTAAGTCCGAGCAAGCCGACCTCTGGACTCGGCAATGCAGCCGATGTTACTAGCCCCGCCGAGGTCGCATCAAACCCGGCAGGCAGCGTCGCCGTCTACTTCGACCCTTCTCTCGCCAGGTGAAAACGCGTCTCAACCTCCCGGCCCGAGTCTATGGCGTCGCATCCGGAGATGTACGGGCCACGCGAAGGAAGCGGCGCAGGTGCGCAGCACGCTTATTAATAGCGGGCCCCACGGCGGAAAGGGGCGTAGAGAGGCCATGCCTTGACACTTCACCCGTGTCAGTGGGTTGCGACACCTGCACCAAAATGCCGTGTTACTGCCCCTGGACAGTCTGACTAGCTCCACGACCGCTCGCGGAACGAGCCACGGATTTCCAATCAACGTGGGACCAGTATACACATGTTCCAACCAACGTGGGACCAATATGTGTAATAACCAAATTCGGCCCTTGTCAGTGAAGCAACGGCAACGGGAAATTTTTTTACCCACAGATTTAGCGCGGGAAGTCTCAACAATTAGCCCAGCCCTCGAATCGATGTAATAATTGATAATTTATGTTCCTTTGAAAGACCCAGCTCGAAAAAAAATCGTAGCTTTGCTGTTACTATCGAAGTGAAGCGTAATGACAGGACGGCAGAGCTAGTTTGCAACGGCAATTCGTAGCGAACCACTGGTATATCCAGGATAACGATAGAAACGTCCGACATCAAAGACATGAAACGAGTAGATAGATAGATGCATATTAGCAAGGTTGTGCAGAAGCGCAATACGTCCATGATATCTACCTAGGCTATTAGTAAGTGTAGAATGATGCGGCAATTGACAAATAAAAAAGGTGCGACCGAGAGCGCAGCCTAGAGGGTGAGTGCCATAGCACCAATGATAGCTACCGCGGCGATGACAATAGCATCCATCCTCGCTGCGGCACCAACAATAGCACCATTCTTGGCCTGATTACCGCCATAGGATGCTAGCGCGGAGTTTTAACATTGAATATGTAATCGTAGATGGAGAAGGAACTCACCAAGCGGCAGGGGGTTAGAGGTGTTATCATTTGTTTCAATGTAAGCATCAGAAAATGGGCGGTTTAAACATGAGATAACTGGGGTGATGTTAAGGGCGGGCTGGCGTGCAAGAGCATCAGGAAGAATATAGCCAGTGGCGACATCGACAGATTGTTGAAATAGGTCGTGCTCGAGAACGAT
This sequence comes from Russula earlei, assembly GCA_025769875.1. Lineage (NCBI taxonomy): Eukaryota > Fungi > Basidiomycota > Agaricomycetes > Russulales > Russulaceae > Russula > Russula earlei. The sequence continues at coordinate 246,912 of JAGFNK010000017.1, forward strand.
GAACCCATCATTCATGGTGGCGGCATTTGACACGATGTTCTCCCAGTTAAAAAGCACTTGCTGAACGTTTGTTAAACCGTTATGAATGTCGAAGTCTTGATGGAATATGTTAGGAATAGTTGAAACAGAACGACAGTTGCTCACCGCCTGTGTCAAAGGTAGTAGTGGAATTGACGCGGGTCCAGATGACTGGAACCAGGTTCATGGCTGTGCAGATAGCGCGTACACGGTCACTACGTGTTGACAACAATTGTCAGCTCCGTCATCGCACCAAGCAAAAAGTAAGATACGCACTCGATATCGCCAAATGGAGGCCGCATCATGGTGGGAGTAACGCCAAGAACATCGTGAATGACCTTTTTTGACCAGCCAAGTTCAGCAATGATCTGTTCATTCGTCAGTGTAGTAAGAGGATAATGGCTCCAGGTGTGAACGGCGATTTGATGGCCAGACAAATATTCCTCTTGTACAAGGGCGGGCCAGGATATGACACGGGAACCCACGACGAACAAGGTAGCATGGAGATCGACCTGGGATAGATAACTGAGAAGGTCGGGAGTGTAAGGGGCAGGACCATCATCATATGTAAGGCCCCATTGGTACTTCTGGTTACAATTGGTGACGTCCGTATTGCGAGTGCAACCACCACAAGTCCACCAGCAGTTGCTTGAGTTCACCGCTGCTGTCGGGTTCGCAACACACCCGCCGGGGGCGTTAGGAGCGATGTTGGGGATGGTAACACCGGACTGACTGACTTCCTGAATCCACTGCTGGACTTGAGGCGAGTCCGTAGGCGCAGGTCTGTCAAGGGCGGGAAAATTAACAGGGGACAATGTTGATACTAGAGATGAAAGAGAAGGGTGGGGAGGTTAGCTTAATTCTTCCAGTAACGCCTGAAGGCTGAAAAAAGGGACACACTGTCGGGAACACCCGGTGCATTGGGAATGTTGCTAGGCTTCGAACCCACAGGGACAGGGGTGGGCATTATCTGGGTAGGAGCAGAGGGTACATTGACGACGATGGAAGCAAGTGGGACAGCGGTGGGATTCTCTGACGCCAACGTGAAAGAAGGAGTTGGTCCGGTGGGCGTAGGAAAAAGAGAGCCGGTGAGAGAGCTGGTACCAGTGACACCGGAAGTGGAAGCGAGGGAAACAGAAGCGACGCTACCGGAAGCAACAGTACTGGAAGAAACACTACTGGAAGCAACGCCAGAAGCAGCGCTGCTGGAAGTAGGAGCACTAGAACTGGGTTGAGGTGAAGTACTGGAGCTAGGTGGGATGCTAGAAGCGGCTTGACGTTGTTGGTGAAGATGATTAGGATTGGCGAAAGCGAATGACACAAGGGGAAGTAGGTGGAATGCGGTGAGTTTCATGGGTGTGTAAGGGAAAGGAAAGTGGGAGGAAAGAGAGTGGGAGGGAAGGTCGAAAAGCGAGGGAAGAAAAGAATGGAGGGAGGGGAAGGAAATGAAATGAAAAAAATGGAGATTAAGAACATTTGCTAGCCGTCGGCAAAGATACGGCACGGCTCGCTCGTCGCTCACACGACTTTGCCAAGCTGTCACCATGGATCGCTTGGAAACGACGAGTCGCATACGCATACGGAAAGCAAGCACATACTATCACGGATAACTGTACTCGGGTACGAGCACGAACAGAATATAATTCTCTTCCCCCTTAGATCACCCCTGCCTCACCTTCTTCGCACGCGGCTTCTCAAGGTCAATCTCCGAGTTTTCATCCTCCTCGTCGCTCTCCTCGTCTTCCTCGTCAGAGTAAAGCTCGTCCCCTCCTGCGTCTCCTCGGAAATACTCGATCGCGTCTGGGAAAACTTCATTTGCGATCGCCACTCCAAGCTGTACATGCGTTTAGCGCCCCACGTCGCCTTTAAGGTGAACAAAGCTCACATCATGGTAGTCCCGTGCGACCTCGAAAAAGTTGAAGAAGCTTCCCTGGTCCGAAAGCGTTTCACCGTCATCACCATCAACTTGGAGAGGATATAGCTTTGTCAGACTCTTCGAGTCGTCCTTCCAGTTTATTTTTGTGGCCTATCCCACACGTAAGAGCTCGTCTAAATCCATGGCAGCTGTGAACGCACCTGGGCTGTCACATCGCGCTCCCACGAGAAGTCGAGCATTGAAGGCGTGATGCCATCCGAGTCAGGCTCTTCATCTGCCGCCGCATTCGATGGCACAAATTTGTATTCCTTCTTCAACACCGAGTCGCTAAATAAGGATTTTCCTTGAAATACTAAGAGGTCCCGACTCGGCAATGAATCAATCACAATCATCACAAACGGGGGACATACAAACTCCAGTGTGAACACTTTGGGCTCACGTGGATCACGGACGACCCATACGTCCTCCAGATAACTCAGCGCAAGCTTGTCTGCGTCATGCTGCGCCTGGACAGCGAACAGCGAGTGATTCAACAACGCAAGGGGCCAGAACTTGGGGATGCTTTTGAGGGCCTCTCGGCGCTCTTGGTATACTGGAGTCAACTGCTCCTGCGCACGACGTTCTGAAAGCAATTATCGAGAGGGAACAGCTCATGTGATCGCAGAAACGCAAAGGATATCATACCCACCCAGAATAAGCTCGACACGTTGGATTTTTTTCTGATATTCGGTGAGGATGCTCTCCTCTGCTTCACCGAATTCAACGTCGGCGAATGGATCGTTTTTGGTCGTATCTGCGCCGGGCGAACTACGCTTTTTACTTTTTGACATTGGGGACTGGAGAAGCCGACAGTGGTTGTGAAAAAGATTGCCCGAATCCGAATATTTCTTGTTCGCACGGCAAGAGGCGAGATTTGTAAGGAAACACATCGGCTCTAAAGTTTTTGAATTGGAATAACGGCCTGGTAACCTAACTAAATAATAAAAATGTACGGCGAAACAAACAAACCGATAAATGGTCCGAATCGATCAATCAACATGCCTCTTGGAGCCGAGTTCGATCTCCTCCATCTGCGTGTCTGAGCGTCGAATACCGCGTGTGACCCATTGTGCATCTGCCCCAGACTTCAATTTACCAAAGTCTAGACCGAACCCCGTCCCATGGCGACCGGAACGGAAGCCTGCGCCATGGTAGTGGATGGCCTCTGTGGGAGGAACCAGGCGGGGCCAAGCGACATAGTCGAGGCCGTGAATCAGGATGAAGATGGTGGAAAGGATAACGAGCGTAAACCAGAGGGCAAAGTAGTATACCAGCGAGTAGTCTACAATGGACATCACGTCAACAAATGGGTGAACGGGGACACATTCATCTCGAACATACCAGATGTACGAGGTAAAGTGAGACCGGCGAGGATCATGAACAACGAATAACTCAAAATGTAGGGGACCTGAAATGATCAGAAACGCCCTAAAGATGATAGATAGAGGAACTTACGGCGCGGAGAACCAATGGTCGCGTGTCTGTTATCAAAAACAGCGCAGATGACGGGCCCTTTCGCGGGATCCAGGCACCTGTCATAAGATCATACGCGTCCTTGCCGAAGGATAAATGGGATACAGTTATCTCCAAAGGAATCAGACCCCACCTGGCGGGCACCATCAAAGTGGTTGTTCTTCAGATATCTCAGCGCTGACTTCTTCAAATCATCAAATGCTCCTTGACGCGTGCGCTTGCCAGTCCTTGTGAAATCTGTCTTCAAAGCTCCCGTTCCCGCATACGCTTTGGAGATAAGATCGGCATGCTCCGACCACACTAGAAGGTTGTTATCACACGGGAACATCAAAGGAAGAAAAGAGCTTTCGTACTCTCACGCAAGGCGAGGTCAATGTCCTGGTGTTGATCCACTCCGTCCTCGGTTAGGATACCTACGGCTTTCAGCTGCAAGTCTAGTGTCCACCTTGCGATGGCAGCTTGTGCCACGTTGGTGCGGTCTAGATTGTCCATGCAATTTGTCCTAACGACCCCCATTTGCCATTTCATCGGATCCTGAACCTTAGAGTCGAGGTGAAAGTAGCTGAACAGTGGATGTGAAACCACGTCTACGAGGGCATCCAAAAGACGTACCCATCTCGCAATAGATCATCAGCAAGGCTGTCAACTAAGACGCTGATCCGGTCCCAACGCATGTGTTTGCATTCATTGTGAAAGTCGAAGTACTGGTAATTGACTTGAGGTACGTTTGCCTGAAAGGGGTCAAAGAAGTGGGGGAAAAAACAAACAAGTGCACTTACTTTTGCGACGTAACGTTCGTACGCCTCTTTGAGCGGCTTTTCATAGCCTTTTTGGTCCACCAGATTGACAAGACTTTGATCCCCATACAACGAGACTTGCTCTTGGAGATGACGGCGTGTGGCATCCACCTCGACGAGAGGTTCAGTCTACAGCAGAAGAATTTCAAGACGGATAATTACAGTATCTTGGAGTTCCATGATTTGGAGGTCGGGCTTGTAACGCAATGTATTGATTTCTGCCCAAAAGATTGGGACGCTGCCGCGGATTTGTACAAAGCTCAGCGTCGTTGCAGCCTCATTTGGATCGGCCTGGGATGGAACGGTGGTAATTTGTTCCGTCTCATTGAAGTTGGCAGCGTGGCCATCATGATCGATGCCACGACTAAAGTACCTAGTCCCGGCCTTGAAACGGGAGCGCCGACTAATGAGGTATAACTGAAGTTTCCGACCGTTCACCGCCACGGTACGCGCATCGAAGGCTGAAATGCATGTTAGCATAGCCTTCACTACATTTCTGACATGAGGACGGAGTACATACTTCCATTTATCACCGGAAGGATGTATGCACTCATCTGTGAAAGGAATGAGAACAACCGTCTTAACGTCCTTCCGCCACTCACATCGTTGTTTAGGTCCGAGATGGATATATCAATCAATCTTGACTGCAGAAACCTGTAGGAAACAACGGTGAGTTTGCCACGCGCTTTCTGGGGGCCTGTTAGCCTTACTTATTCCAGAAGAACCTGTCGTCTGCCTAGCGCGGAGGATGAGAAGGTTACTTTCCTAGAGAGAGTAGCACGCACTATTTCCCACATCGGCTTGCCCTCGTCCGTTTCTCTTGCTACATACTGCGCTTGCAGCCGGCGTGTGACGTCGAATTCATAGCTATAAAGGAACTGACCGCTGCTCAAATGAGAGCGAACAAGTGCGAGCAGATGGGTTTCGACGGGGTGGGAGGGCTTGGAAGCTGAGACACCGGGGTCCAGCGGAAGGATATCGAAGTCGACAGCACGATACACGGGATGTCCCAAGAGATGCCCCCTCAGTTCTCGACCCGTAATTATGATGAGATATTCTGCTGCATGGACATGTCTACTCAATGCGGCATTCTGATTGTTGGAAGAGCGTACATTGGGTCAACGAGATCATGCCAAAAATGCCATAGATCGTCTTCTTGTAGCGTTTTGCCGTCGAGGGTATCGCAGAGCTGGGTGCTGTACCACTTGATGATTACGCGTCATCACTCGAACACGTGTACAAACTCACGGTCGAGCACGATGTCTCCAGAGTGCCTATGAACTATGAGAGACCTAGCACCTGTAGACTCTGCCGGTGCAAAGATGTAAGAATCGTCATCGTTGGTATACCTATGGCATTTACTTAGACAGAAAAAAGGCTGAAAAGAATTCGCTCACAAGCTCAAACGCTCGTAAATAGGCTTCATGGTGGATCGTTGGAGAGGAGGAAGTGGGCCACGTGCAGTTGCTCGTTGGTGGTGCGCACGCACTGCAGGCACACAACTGACCGCTGCCCAGTGTCCTCGTGCCACCCACTCAGTTGGCGCGTGCACTGACAATCAACGATGAAGCTCACCCCAGAGCTACTCGCTCAAGCTTCGTCTTCGATAAATCCCGTTAAAGAACGACAGCTCGACCTTCGCGGTATGTATCTACAGAAAATTCTTGCTGTGATCGTCCGCCGACTACAATGTAGGATACAAAATTCCCGCAATCGAAAACCTTGGTGTGACCAAGGTGCGTGCATCATGTCGCTCGCCCCGCACTTTCGTGAACGCATCTCCTTTAGGACCAACACGATGCCATTGATTTTACGGATAACTCCCTCGTTGCACTAAGCAATCTACCTCTTCTAAGGCGACTACGCACACTTCTCTTGGCTAACAACCGGATATCCACCATCTCACCCTCCTTGCACCTCTCTGCTCCGAATCTTACCACCCTTATCCTCACAAATAACAATATCACAGAATTAGGCGATCTTGAACCTCTCAAGGAGGTCCAGAAACTCAAGTACCTAAGTCTGCTAGGGAACCCTGTAAGGGAAAAAAAATGGTATCGCGAGTGGCTTGCCTGGAGATTACCAGGACTGAGAGTTTTGGATTTCCAGAGAATCCGTGACAAGGTGCGCTCCTCGCCGCATGCAAAGAGCACGCAAGAGTTCATTGTCGATTACAGGAGAGACAAATGGCGAAGGGCTTGTTCTTGACTCCTGATGGGCTCATGAACTCCCTCGCTACCACATTATCAACGGTCGTGTCGACAAGCGCGACAAAAAACGTCACCGTGTCGGAAGAACCTCGCCCTGTGGCCGCGCCAGGGAAGGCCGGTCGGCTTTTTACCAAAGAGGAAGCCAACAAGGTCAGGGAGGCCATCGCGAAGGCCAATTCGGTCGACGAAATCCGCCGCTTAGAGAGAAGCCTGAAGGAGGGATTCCTACCCAGCATAGAGAGCGTGGGGGCATAGTTGCCATCACATCATTTTTCCTACATGCATGCGGCATGCATGTTGATCAGACGACTATGTACACAAGGCTTTACTCTGAACTTCCCCTTCTGTCGGGTTGTACCTCCTTAGGCAGAAATCCCATAATTCCCTATCCACAGCCCATGGAAGGCTAGAGCGAGGAACGAAACCAAGTTAGCAAGCGAACTATACCCGTGCAACCTCGCGAACTTCGCGTTCATTGCCTTCATTTCCGCCGATACCTTTAGACACGGTTAGTGAAACAAGATAATTGTCAGGTCACGGAAAAAAAAGTCTGACGTCGGCATCATGGGCGTCCTTGCCCTCCTGTTTTTCCAATTTAAGTCGTACTATCAAGAGCCTATGGACCAAGTGAGGTGGTGTGTCGCGTCAAGCAGTCACATTACATACTTGCCCGTGGCGGGACCAATCCAAAGGGAGTTCAGTGCTTGGGAGGCCGCTGCAACCACTAAAGCGTATGCCTGGGAGACATCTGGGATTGTGGGGTGCGCGATATGCGTAATGACGGAGCTATGATTGCGAATCCAGACGAGGAGCAAACCAGTGGAAACGAGGGCATTCAGCTTGAAGTATATGGGGAAAGTGCGGTGTTGAAGGGTGCTAAAGTGTTGCCGTGCTGGAATGGGTGTGAGGCGCAGGATAGTCTGAAGTGAGTGGAGGACCCACGCAATGTCTTATACGCAATTACACCTGCCAGTAGTGAACGAGAGAGAGATCAAGGAAGCATGAACGTAGAAGACGGTGGTCTAACCTCCAATGAATGTGACCCATAACGCTGTAATCGATCAGTTCTGTTCGACCATGCAGTGACGTCGTGTGGACTCACACATTCCAAAAACGAAAGAGAAGCTCAAGGTATAAAGACCTTTGAAACTGAAGAGACCGACAAACTTCCCGACCGTCCAATGATCCATCGTTTTCAGTGACATGAAATTCAACAGTTGAGAGGAACTTGAGGGTGAAACCATGTGATGACGACTCTGACGCCTATTTAAACACTTATCTCACCGATCGGGTTTCATCTCACGGCTAAGAACGTATGCAGTTTTTCCGACGGGCGAATGATACACTAATGAAGTTGCATTACTAAAACATCCTATCCCAATCACCAAAACCACCAAAGCCGCGTCCGGGGATGCCTCTCCTCCGGCTGGGCATAAAACTAGCAGGGCGTTCTTCCCTGCCGCTCGAGTGCAGGACATTGTGTTTATCGACGATCTGTGGATAGATAAGGTCACCGTCGCATACTTGGGCTACCACACGTACATCATTCAGGATGTTAGTAGATTTGGTCAGGGTGGACAAATAAGCCGTCAGCTGAACATCTTCATATTCCTATCGCGGGTGTTAATGAAGGACGATGCAGGCTTAGGTGAAGGTATTGGCACAGTTTCAAACTCATCTCTGAAACCCTTGCTGTCACTTGCCGGAAGCGAGGCTACCAGGGCGGCCAGGGATCGTATGGTGGCGTGATCTTTTGGTGCAGAGCCTGAAATCAACAATTAGGCAAGGGTAGCATGGGAGGGTAAAAAGACGTTCCTGAAAGAACACCCCGGAGATAGTCCACAAGGACTAGGATTCGGTCGTGCAGCATCTTGACAGCAGCTCGTTGTGTTTGAAGATGAGATTCAACTAAGAGGCAATGTGCAGGAATGGGCGAACGGATGGCGAAGAGAACGTACGGCTAGTACCGCCTTCGCCTCCACGAGCTGTTGTGTCGACCGCAATCCTCTCCGCCTCTCCTGTTTCAACAGAGAAAGGGGCCTCTATGTATACGGACCGTGGAGCGTGATCACGGATCTCTATTGTCGGTTCGTATGCCCTGATTGGCAGATGTCCCAGCGTCACATTAACACTGACGGTGTGAATCGGTTGCAAGATCAACAGGAGAGGATTTGAACAGTATAAGGAAAACTAGACGACGTCAGGTGGCAGACAATAAAGGAAAATGGGAAACACCTGTTCGTGGAGGGTAATGTGACTTTGAGTGGGGAGTGAAGCAACGGTGTACCATCCAATGAATTCTAGCGACGGGAAAACTTGCTTGTCTGGGAAAGTACTTTGATCAGCGCAGTATGCCCTGAAATCTCGGGCGCAGGCGCACATTGCTCTTTTCTTACACTGAAGGACCCATGATCGACGTTTTCACTTGGTAATACAGCTACTTCGAAAGAATTGACGATCTCGACCTCACGACCATTCTGTGTCCCAAGAAGAGCACCAAGGAACTGAGTAAGAATGAGACCAGGAAACCCGCAGAGCAGATTGAATGAGCACCGAAGGGCAGGGGAGTGTTTGTTTGCAGTCGTAGACGAGTAAGATGTTCAGAGATGTTTAGAATAGGGAGTGGATGACTGAAGTGGTAAGATTAGAGCCGCGTCGGTTCATTGGATCTGTGGGACCCACAGCGAGAGGGAGAGACTGGATGAGGTGCTCGATGGCAGCACAACAGATTGCCCGCCTGTGTCCATTTTTGCCAGTTGTTTGTGCAGGTCAAAGGACAAGGAGTAGGAGATAAGGGGGTAGGCACGTGTATGACGCGTGAAGGCCGGCCCTAAGCCCTCATTACCTATCCGCCCCTTCGCGTGTCCCAAGCGCGTCGCATCACACACAACCATGTCTGGGTTTGATGCTGATCGTGTCTACTCGGTTTCCGTACACCAAAATGCCCCTTCTTTTTCTACAGATTCTCCGTCTGAAACTGAAAAGTTGCTGCTTGACTTTCTTCTTCAGTACCGGCTTGGAGGCGAATTCACGTACAGGTACGCAACTTCCTCCTCCAGCCGCGTCTTGCGCTGACACGCTGAATTCAGAGATAAGCTTCGCGCAAATTTGCTTCTAAAAAACTACCAGTTAGAAGTCGACTTGCGTCATATCAGTCTCTATAATGACGAACTCGCGCACTTAATACAGAATAAACCCGCTGACATCCTACTTCTGGTGCGTTGTCTTGCGTTTGAGAGTGGCGTACGTCCAGTGATTCTCTCCCAGTTTGAGAATGCAGCTACGAAAGCGTCTCGGACTATTCTGTTTCCTCTCGAGAATGGTCATACCGAAAATCCTGAGGCGGATGTGCATTCCATCCCCAAGATCCAAATATCTGTCAAGTCTGGCTTGAATATGCTTCAGTTTCGTGACCTCACGGCGGACACCATGAATAAACTCATTAGGATACCTGGCATCGTCATCTCTGCATCTGTACTGTCCTCCCGAGCGACACAACTTCATTTGCAGTGTCGTGCATGCCGGTCTATAAAAATTTTGTACCCTGCCGCTGGATTGGGGGGCTTAGGTGGAGGGACAGACCGAGGACTTCCTCGCACGTGCGACGCACCGGAACCCGAAGGACAGAAGAAGGATTGCCCTATGGATCCATACCTCATCATCCACTCAAAGTCTACATTTTCCGACCATCAAACTCTTAAGCTTCAGGAAGCGCCTGATATGGTCCCAGTCGGGGAGCTTCCGAGGCATATAATCCTCGCTGCAGATCGGTATAATACCACGCGGGTTGTCCCTGGTTCCAGGGTCATCGTCACAGGAGTTTATTCTACCTTCAACTCGTCAAAGAACGTACGTCATCCTTGGTTTCTGTGCTATCGATTGATCAAGCGTGCCGCAGAAATCCGCTGGCGTTTCCGCCCTGCGCACGCCATACCTTCGAGTTGTCCACCTCGAGTTGTCTTCGCCTTCTACCTCCGGAGCAGGTGGTCTAAACCCTTTTGGTGTTCAATTTGCACCCGAAGAGGAGGAGGAATTTAATGAGATGGCCAGGAGTGAAGGATTCTATGAGCGTTTTGCAAAAAGCGTGGCTCCGAGTATCTTTGGAAGTTTGGGTACGTTCGGTTTGTGAGCTCTTCTGATGCCAAGCTTATATCTTGCTAGATATAAAAAAAGCAATTTCTTGTCTTCTCTTTGGCGGATCAAAGAAGATGTTGCCGGACGGGATGCGGTTGAGGGGTGATATTAATGTCTTGCTGTTGGGTGACCCTGGAACTGCGAAAAGCCAGCTTTTGAAGTTCGTTGAGAAGGTATGACTTCTTTGCAGCGTGTCTTACATATTGACGATTCCTTATCATAGGTCGCCCCTATTGCTGTTTATACGTCAGGCAAGGGGTCCAGCGCTGCTGGTTTAACGGCCTCCGTTCAGCGCGACTCGATCTCTGTAGGTCTTCCAAACCCTCGCCTCGAGTGATATTCACTCTTCCTTCAGCGGGAATTCTATCTGGAAGGAGGCGCCATGGTTTTAGCAGATACTGGTGTGGTTTGCATCGATGAGTTTGACAAGATGCGTGACGAAGACCGTGTCGCTATACACGAAGCGATGGAGCAACAGACAATATCAATAGCGAAGGCGGGCATCACGACCGTTCTCAACTCCAGAACGAGCGTTCTTGCCGCAGCCAATCCAGTCTGGGGTAGGTACGACGAAGGTCGTAGCCCAGGCGAGGTTAGCTCTTCTGTCTTTGACTGATGTCCAAGGCTTGACCAAGTCCTAGAACATCGATTTCCAAACCACGATACTGTCTCGTTTTGATATGATTTTCATCGTGAAAGACGTGCATGATGAACAGCGAGATAGAGTGAGTCGAATTCCACTCGTTTTCGGTCGGTTTGTCTTACCGTTGTCAGACAATCGCCAAACATGTAATGAACATCCATATGAACCGGCCAAACCCGAGCGCAAGCGAGAATGGGGAAGTTGTAGGTGAAATCGACATCGACAAGATGAAACGGTACATTTCATATTGCAAGTCGTGAGTCGCTGTCCAGACGTGTAGTTTATGACATTCAAATAACATTGACCATAGGAAATGCGCGCCTCGATTATCATCAGATGCTCAAGAGATGCTGAGCAGCCATTTTGTCGGGCTTCGAAAGCAAGTTCAGCAAGTTGAACAAGATAATGATGAGCGGAGTTCAATCCCTATCACTATTCGGTCTGGTCACTCCTACTTTTTCTTTACCGTCTGCTAATGTTGTTCTTGTTGCGATAGACAACTGGAGGCAATCATCCGAATTTCCGAGTCCCTTGCGAAAATGACGTTGTCGACGGTGGTACAAACCTACCATGTAGAAGAGGCGATTCGATTGTTCAGATTCTCTACCATGGATGCCGTCTCGGCGGGTTCAGTAGATGGCCTATCACGGGGAGAGCTCAATCAAGAAATTAGCAGGATTGAGAAGGAGATTCGGCGGAGGCTGCCCGTGGGATGGAGTACGAGCTATCAAAGCCTAGTGAGAGAGTTCGTAACGCAGCAAGGTTACTCGAACCACTCTCTTGAGAGGACCCTCTTCTTGCTGGAAAAGCGGGAAGTTATCCGATTTTCTGGCCAGGTTTGTGATTGAATTATCTCTTTTCTCGAAATTTCTCAACTGATCGGAAACAGAAAAAGGTTGTCCACAGGTTAGTCCCCTCATCATCTGCGATATTGTGGATCGGATGTACTGACAGTCTGAAAGGGTGGGTATTTGACTGGGACATGTATTTCTCCTCTAGCTGTAGTAACTGTAGCAGCATTGTATTAAGTGCTTTCATCACGTGGGTCAATATACCGGATATAGACGATCAGGCTACCATGCTAATGCCGCAAGCCGTTCACTCCATACTCGTCTTCTAGGCAGAGATATCATGCGCCGCGACAACAATGGAAAGCCATACATTCGATAGCAATCACATTAATCATTCCATTCGGGATAATGCGGCGCCTCCACGCCAATCACCTTCAACTAAGGATATCAATCACGGTCATCTCCGGGGTGACCTTCCTCCTTCACCTGCTCGCTTCTTGAATCAGCCAAAAGCGACCAATTCGAGGACAGCCATCCTCGCTTCTTCTCCTTCCGGCTTCGCTGCTAACCTCCTCACGCCATCTGGCCTCTCAACGAGCGTAGACGCGATTACCGTATCAGATACGACTTTGAACATCGCAAGTGGAAGCGGTTTACATCCCACCGGCTTACACTTTCGCGACGGTTCGGGAAATGCTCGCAAGGCCAAGGCTGCCACGCGTGCAGATGATCCCGAAGGCAGCGAGGAGCACCTACTATCCTCACATTCTTACCCACCCCCACATCGCGCCACCTCTGGACCAGCAGCTGGCCTCCTGCACCCCGACTCTTACGATCATGCGCCTATCTCTGCGCCTACCGTGTTCTCACATAACGCAGCTGCGCTCTCTCTGCCCCTACTCGACAAGTATATATCGTCTTTGCCTCGCCCACCATTTTCTTCGTCTTCGCGATCTAAGACGGGTACCAAGGTAGAGAGGTTTGCGCCGTTAGATCGCCTTGCAATCCTCGGGAGGAGCCTCGAATCCCTCGAGACGAACTACAAACCGAAGCCAGTCTGGAGAAACTGCAACTTGATTCTCGGTGGCGTGGTGAACACGGTACTAGGTATCACCGTAAGTAGTCGTCTTTCAGTTGCCCCTCCTCTACTGGATACATCCTAGGGGTCCAGTGCTCTTGCCACATTTTACAGTTTGAAAGGCCTGTTCAACACGGTGCAGATATTTGCATTGATTTTGGCAACAATCGGTGCGTGAAGTATCGCGCCTCGCTGTCAATCCTCACATTTTACAATCTAGTTCCTCATAAAGGCCATAATGTGTTGTCTGATTGGCGGCAGGTATTCTTAGGGACAATGTCAGTGCTCTGGTCAACCGTAAATCAGTAACTGACCTATTTCCTACAGCCCGAACATCTTAGCGCTCAATTTCGCGCCGGTTCTCATACAATCCATAATCCTTCTTATTATCCTCATGGCTCTTGCTGGTTTGCTTTTATACGTATTTCATGTCTCAATTGCCCCTTGCAAACGCTATGATTGCTTAGAGGGCTTCCAACGGCCAGACAGGAGTCATGGACGACGCATCGTTATCACCAGTTTTTTGCTAACCATCATATACCTTCCTCTAAGCACTATGGCCGTCCATGTCATCACCTGGTCCGACGATCTCTGGGCTGTTCCCAATCCTTACGTCAATTCCACAACCAATCCTCCTACTGTCGTTCCGTTGGGTCCCTTGGACCAATTTCGGGATCCTTTGGATTTCTGCTACACGACTACGATGAAGAAGAATGAACTCAATTTCGCCCCTGCGGTGTTCATAATGGCAGTTTTGGCATTGGTTGCTGTACGTTTATAGCCAGTCGTGCCCACCATACTGTCCCACTGAAAATTTTAAGCTGACAATTTCATACCCTCTCGTCCTGAGAAGAATCATCAAACAATCCGTGCCTATCGTTGATAGGTTTACAGAACTAGGAAAACCAAGGAGTATCAGTGACATGAACCGAGAATACCAGCGGCTTCTTGAGCGGGATCAGAGTCCTCTTAATTTTCTATACTCCGGTACGCAGAGATCACGGTTTCCACAACTTTTCCCCGACATCTTGAGCGCAGGCTACCGGCGCGATTGGGCGGCTTACGAGTCCCTCTATCTTTTCATGAAGTTTACTGCACTACTGATCGTCGCGGTAATTGATCCCGACAATTGCTTATTCCGCACCTTCTCCAGGATGCGGATTATTGTTTTTCGTCAAGTCCTTCTCCTGGTCGTCACAGCGATTTTTTTCGCCATGCAATGGGCGTTCTCGCCGTTTCGGGATCCAGTCAACAACGCTAGCGAGTGGGTATCCAGATTAAATTATGTGTTGACGTCCCTTGTCGCTTTACTTGTCGCACTTGGCGTGCCCGGAAAGGATGTCATCAACGGCCCCATACTCTACATGTAAGCGTGAGCAGCATTGTGATTATCTTTGTTATTCAAAGCGATTGTGGTCCAGAATATATATATCTACCTATAGCTTCACAATCTGTGGGTATCATCTGCAAACTTGACTCTTGGTTTACTGAAGACGAGATGACAGATTTCCTCATCATCAATTTGGACATCGTTCAACGTCTGGTGAAAAGTGAGTCGTGAGAGATTGGCTGGCGTCATTGTTAAATAGTTTCGGAAGGGTTGGCAGGCCGAATTGATTTCAGTGCGTGTTGTCTCCATATCTGTTACCAGTTCTACCTTGATATTACCACAATGCATAGGTATAGATATATTCTCTCCACGGTGAGTTTCCGCACCGTGAAATTCGCATTTTATTGACTTCCTTCAGACTCGACATATCATCATCATCTCCCCACACAAGAAGACGCATCTGGCAAGAAGCTATCACCGCCCTTTTTCTGACTAGTCCCGAGTGCAAGATCCCGTATAAGCAGCCTATTTACTATATCCAGGCTAGAAATTCAGAGTTCCCACCTTATTTGGTGAACTTTCAAGGTTCACCAGGAGAAAGGCACGTCGAGAATATCAAGGTGAGCTGAACTCGCTCAGTTCTTTGTCATTTTCTGACGATCGTGGTCCTTAAAGATCTTGCGAGAAATTGGCACAACTGGTTACAGAGAGGCTTTGACAAGTTCACACGGCCCTAATTCTCGTATCCTGTACCTAGCAGAGCAGATTCAACGGAATTTATCGGGCCAGACTGTTTTTGGAGAAGTCCATCTAGGCAACTATCTCCGGGTTCCACCAGGCATTTTGGGAACGCTTGGTGGTTACCGTTTCCTCCTGCCTTGGTTCGTTTCGATCGGAGAGTTAAGTTACATGCGTTCTCACGCCCATATCCCAGGTTCTTCGCTACGATGATGGCCCCCTCGCCGTATTGAATGACCTAGCCGACTTTGAGCAGTATCTAGTGCAGAATTCCGAATCGGAGATCCAGCGCAGACGAGAAATTCGAATCGCCTTGCGGGCTCTAGATGGCCAAAAGGTTCATTGGCCATATCTGCACGTTGATGTTAGTCTTCGTCTAATTTATTCCTGGATAAACACTGACGGAGCTCAGACTAACGATACGAGCACGCCCTGGTGCCTACGCGGTATGCGATACAAAGCGCAAGCTTCCACTTATTATGAAACTGGGATACTGAATATCAAGCGAAAGGGCTATCTGGTATGGGACGGCCTGCAAGTTGGAAGTGGTTTCGATGTGGAAATTGTCTATGATAAGCACGTCAGAGTGGATGGAGCGTTTATTGGCATCAACGACGAGTATGAACTCACGCCCGCGCTCGCACGGTTTTTTGCTCAGAATCACGCCCTTATCCATTCGCGAGTGAGCGGGATCGAGGCTTTGTTGACGGGTTACCGTCAGTACTTCCAACAGGAATGCAGGGCGAAGGCGGAAACACTCTCATACGGTTTCCTCTTGCGAGTAT
Organism: Russula earlei; assembly: GCA_025769875.1. Taxonomy (NCBI): domain Eukaryota; kingdom Fungi; phylum Basidiomycota; class Agaricomycetes; order Russulales; family Russulaceae; genus Russula; species Russula earlei. The sequence goes on from JAGFNK010000017.1 coordinate 262,824, forward strand.
ACGACCATCCGAGGGATTCAGAGGGTCTCGCACAATATTCCATCAAGCACGAACGTGACCTTCGTGTCAAGCAATTGCTTGTTAGTAATGAAGCAGCTTTCCGCGTAACCTATGAGCGCCTCGTCGCTGTGTCGACCACCGAAGTCGCGACGTGGTGGTACATCCTTTGGGTACGTCTTTATCCGTTCGGCCATTTCTCCACTTTCGTGTCTAATCCGGTTTGCCTAGGATGATTTATGGAGGAGAAACGCTGATACCATCAACAAGCTCAGACAGTACGCCTCAGACTTCGACCCCCATTATCCTTCATCTATTGCCTATTCGCCCCTACCCCGTGCCGCTTTGGAAAACTTCCTCACACAGAGGGGCTTGCTTCATAATAAGCGAAAACGAGGCGACTTCATCGACAATGGATTTCTGAACAAGGTATACATCCGCATGTACGACATTGTATTCCACAGATCATCAGAGGTGAGCTTAGTGCAATGTACTGTGCGCTGTATATATCCAGATTGACTAAACCACATAGACCAACATTTTTCACCTTGGCTATGATACACGTAAGCTGGATATGGAAGATGTTGATCTCGAGACGCAAGTTCCGCTATCTACTCTTGGCACCGGAGGTGGAACGGATCACGACGACCCAGTCATAAGACCGCGACCAGTGTTCCGCTGGGAGGGAATCCTCAGCGATCCACTAGTGAAAAAACAGCCCGGTCGCAACTTCCTCTCAAAGTTGGGCGTCTGGTTGGGTTTGACACCGTTTTGGAGAACAGGTACTGGATCGTTGGGAGTAGCATTAGACGTCCATTTAGAAGGGGACAAGTATATCTTGTCGGACAACTTGCAGGACGATTGGCGGAGTTAATCGCAGCTACACCTCCGTTAAGCCGATTTTTGGCGCTTTACTGGCGCGTCACTCTCTCCTGAAGCCCTGCGTTTCCTCGATGGTAGGGGCATCAATGCAGATGACTTGGTGATTCGAGGGAGAGGTCGTGATTTTGTTTCACGTTGGCTCAGTTTTCTCCGCTTCTTCTCTATCACCTTTTTCACGGCACGCTTGCCACCTTCTGCTGTCATTGCATCATATCGAGCCTTTAGGAGCAGTTTCTTCTTCTCAGCTGAACAATGGACCTTTGCTTAGTAACAAATAACGCAGGAAAATAAAAAAGACACACCATCTTTCAACCAAAACGGCTTTTTGCCCTTTTGTCGCTTATTCCGTTCCTCCTTTGCCATGGTACTTAGAGCTTCCTGCTCTACTCTTTCTCGTTTGTCCCTGTTGACGGAGCTCTCTGCTCGTTTGACAGCTAGGGAAAGCCGCTCCACTTCTTCCTCCCGCTCTGGACGAAGATGCCGAGGGGAGGAAGAGAGACGCTTGCGAGCACGTTTCAGATGGTCACGCAACGTCGAAAGCTCGCTTTGACGCATGTCCGATAGGAACTTGTAATGATTTCGAAACGTGGAGGCATCAAACTCGCCAGTTAGCTGCGAGAACCGTGGATCCCGGACTTCCTGGTGAATCTGGTATCAGCGTACGTAGCACAGCGCGTGTGCCCGACGAGAGGAGTGCTTGCCATTTTTTTTACCTCTACAACTGTCCTGCGACGCGAGACCGGTCGCTTTGATGTGACCTCCGTGGGCCTGGCGAAAGCGGGTTGGTTCGATTGGACGACAATAGAAGGCTTTGGAAAACTCACGCGTTCTTGCCTTTCCGCGAGGGGATAGCAGTGTCCCTCTTCAGCCCCTTCACACTCACACCTGGGCGATCTTCCTGCCTGATCTCCTCGTCGGAGTACTCATCGGGTCGTTCATCCTCGCTGGAGTTAGACCCATCGCCGTCCGAGTCCCTATGAGCGCGACCGAGAATTCGCTGGGCTTTACGCAGAGCCCCGAAAGATAAAGAGCTTAAAGCCGGCGGATCTGGGTCTTCCATCTCAGTGGACGTCCAAAGCTATAAGGGCGTGTGGGAATCCTCTGCACGTCACAGAGCTTACGAAATCTGAGCGCGTGACTGATTCGCGCGTGTCCGGCTCCCGGTTCGTTTAACGACAACGACAACAATGTCTGACGATGAGTTCTACAACTTTGCCGACCCTTTCGCCGGAATCGACTGGAATGTTGTACCCGGACTCTCCACTTCCCCTTTTGAATCCCACCCTGGCCCTTCAAATTCAGGTGTCTCACCCGCCGCGGTGGCACGAAGACCTTCTACACCCCCTATAGCGAATGCAGAAGGTTCCCTCTCTTTAACGCGTTATTCATACGACGAAATGGATGCTGCGTTCCTGGCCGAGATATACAAAGTTGAACAAAGGCTGTTACAAGCGCAGGCAGCAGGGCCAGGAAGCACATTGCGGAGTGAGGACTTGGGCGAAGGTGTGTCGACACGCCCTGATGCTGAAGGTGAAGTAGCATCTCGATATTTCTATGGTGGGGACATCTTGTGTGTTGCTACTAGGCGCATCCTTATGTCTTAGTAGGACCAGAGTGGCATGAAAAAGGCACTACAAGCTTGCAGCGTGGGCAAACTTTTCTCTCCCACCCACACGTACATCCAAGTACTCACCATTGTTCTCAGGTGAGGCTTCCGATAGAACGGTAAAGAGAATGAAGTCCTCCGCCGTGGGCAGCATAGATGGCCCCTCAACAACCCCAGAACCAGAGGGCAAGCCGTCCAAGGTAGCACACAGGTTATCTTCGCCTTCCACTCGAGAATCAAGCCCCAAAAGGCGTAAAGGGAAGCAGAAAGAGTCCCAAACAATGATATTGAAGGAGTTCCTAAACAGTTGGGAAGATGAGATGATTTGTCCCATGTCAGGATTGGAACACCTTGATAAGCGCGTTCTGACATCCACGATTCTAGATGCTGTGAAATTTTGTAAGGGAAAACGTGCTTCTATATCCAATCGGTTTGAACTGTTCCGCAGCGCTGTCGCTCACCTGGGTAACCCATGTGGACATACTTTCTGCGCAGAGTGTGGGTGGAGCTGGATCAAGAAAAATGTGAGTCCGCCCGAAACGTATCATTATTGCCTCTCCTTACATATTGCAGAAGCAGGCGCCATCTTGTCCAATATGCCGCGCAAGTTTGTCTGTGGATTCTCCATTGATACCCAATTTTGCGGTGGACAGCGCAATTGAAAAACACGTGCAGGCCCTCCATACTAACGGGGTTGAGGGATGGGAAAGCAGTGGGACGAAGTTCGCAGAGTGGCAAGCGAGAAAAGCGTGAGCATGGGAATCGATCGAGCTGGTTCCCGTCGCTTACCTGCACGCGACTGAACGCAGGAGATGGAAGGCGAATTCCACCAAGCTGATGGCCAGAAAGAGTGCGACAACAAATTTCTCTGTCACCGTTGCGCACTATGCACTGGCACGTAACCTTCCGAGTAGTTCAGACTACTCTGAAGGGGGATCGGAAAGCTCGAGCAGCAGAAGTCCCAATACTGATGTGCGACGGGAGCAGACTCGAGTGACGCGAAGTCTCGGAAGGGCTCATCATCACCATGATCATCACAGAAGGTCAGGGGACAATCGACGAAATCGCCATGATAGTAGGGCAGGTGAAGGGCATCATCGCACGCGGCGATCTAGGCGAAGTAGGCGAGAGTGAGAGACAACGAGGCAGCCTCAAGTCGTGGGCCTGCGCTTATCCACGTTTACCTTGGAGTAATTACTTTAAAAGCCGTGGCATAACGCCAGTCATCAGGGTCCCCAATCCCATTCCTTTCACTTCCTCATGTTCTTCCCCCCGCTCGATTCTACCGTCGTAGTTGATGTCCCGTCTAATACCCGAGCGGGCGGTGTCACCCTGCTGTTCAGGGCACGCACAGGTTCTGCCTCTGCTCTGGAACGATTCAAACGGGACGGTGTCAAAGTCCAGGCATGGACCAATGCCCCCGTCGTCAACGGCAGTGCCGAGGGCAAGTGGGCTGCGTACGACTTCGAGGAAGCACAGGCTGCTACTCCTGTAAAGTTGGACGATTCCATCACGCACTTCACTCTTCCACCCCCAACAGAAGACAATGTCGTTGACGAGCTTCACACCTTTTTTTTGACGCTCCGATTAAGACCTCTACCTCAAGATCAATCAGAGGCAGATTTCCAGGTCACATACAGGCTCTTGTACCCAAACGGCAAGATTAAGTGGCTCGGCTACCCTGGCCGTGACCTTCGCTGCGTGCTCAAAAAGACGGACCCTTGGCTTGGTTCTCCCGTTCTGGCAGACCAACGCTCGGGAGATGTTTATCGTACATTCTCCTCCGTCACTATGAAGGAGCCTTGGGGATGCTGGGCTGTTGGCCCACGAAGGTCCGTACGATGTGTCGACTACTGTGACGCACACGAGCTGACGGGAAAGTCCAATTAGCGTCAAGTACTATCCCAAGGGAAGAGCAACAGATTGCGAGGCATCATTCCTCGTCTTTGTTCCAAGGCGCACACCCTCCATGTTCGCGTTGCACCAACCCATCATTCTTCACGGCGCAGGTCTGAGGCTCGATTCGACGGGCGTCGTGACATGTCGCACATCGCCCCCCACTCGCGTATACACCGCCATTACATCCGAAACCGAACTGTCCTTCGCCGTTCCTGATCTGGGCCTTCGCTGGTTTGGTGTCAAAGAAGGCTACGCGTTCATCACGTCCGCCGCGCCAGAGCAACCAGTCAGCATCCATGCCGTGCCCTTGTTCGTCGGACCCGCCGCCGCCGAACACCCGACAACCGTCAGTCTCGACCTTGCCTCACAGGGACTCCTGGCGGGGCATCCGCGCTTCGTGGTATACAGCCCCTTGTCACAGGAGGTGTTGGGTTCCGGCGACTTGGGGTCCCGTCAATTGCACTTGTCCGTCGGGCGGTCCGGTGGTTCGTGCGTAGTCAGTCCGGTGTATACTTTGTCCGCCAACAAGCCCTTACCAATTGGTAAAGCTCCGTGGACAATCGCGTATGTGACACCCCACGTCGTTCTCGCGACCGAACTGGACAAGGCCGGAGACTCAGCAACTGAGGCGAGCAAGCCGGAATGCGATTCCGAGACGGAATTCTTGAGCCGAGAGATCAAGCCACATGCCCCGCCGCCATGTTCGAGACCACTTGTAGTCACGGCGATCTCCCTCAATCCGCGACGTACGATCGCGTTCCTCATCCCATTACTTTGGCGCACACTCGGATTGTTATTACGTGCGCTGGTCATGCGTCTGCTCGCCACGGTTGGTCTGCCAGTATCGCCCCTCGTTTCGTACCTCCGCCCTGCACATCCCAAGGGTGAAACCATCGAGACCCACGCCCGAGCGCTGGTCATCGAGTCCAAGACTGGGTCGTCCGGACTCTCCAAGGTAGGGAATGCTGCATCCAAGAAGGGCGAACGGCCTGTCGAAGCTATATCGGATTCGACGACCGAAGGTGCATCCTCTGCAGTTGGTAAGAGATGGAGACCGTGGCGAACTTTCCAGGTTCCTAACGGCCCTTTCTCACTGCTGGCGCATGCTGAGCTTGGCACGGAGACGGATGGCGATGAGAAGACTCGGTCTCCGTTCCCTGAAGTTGTCGTCGATGGCGAGTGCTTAGACTTGAAGACGACAGCTCTCAGCCACGGCTGGACTATCATGCAGACCACGGGAGACGTCAGCGGCGGAAAGGTGGAAATCTACGGTATGGCAGCGTCGATTTCAAGTGAAAGTGAAAGTCGCCACTGAGGAGTGATTGTATCCCTGAATCTCACGACCATTGCTCGCATCCTCGATCGAATCGAGGTTTGTTTTCTGTATCTGTATGATCAGTCATGCCTCGATTTCATGTCACACTCTGTTGTATCACACGTGTACTGTATGTTACCCACTCGTCCATTAATCGAATCGGTCGGATCACTTCTTTCCATACTACCCCTACCCAAGGACTCAGACAGGGGCCGTCGGATCGGACGCATGAGTGCTGGTGGCCCGAGCAGCAGGTAGATCGTCCTGTCTAGTCACACCCCCCGCACGTGCACAACACCGGACGTGCCGTGCAGCCACAGCGTGGCGCGGAACGGACAAACCGGACCGGACTTATAAATTATTCGATCTTTCCAGCCTGTGGTAAGGTAGACTCCCATGTGTGACAATCCCGGTCGGATTAGGAAGTTTTGCCTTGGGGAAACTGCAGGGTGCTCTTCCTGCAATTCTAGAGAAAGAATCAGGAAATCAGTGACCAACATTTTGTAATAGTTGTTTATTGTATGTATTCACAATCTTATGATGAAGGAGTAAGAAATGACTGAGAAATAAAAGAAACAAATTTGGCATCTATCTCCAATCACTGATTGTGGCATGCGATCTGATGAATGAGCATCAAATGTCACATGTCATCTGAGAAACAAACTCAACATGTGAAAGGGGTTTAATTCAACACATAAACAATGTTAAATGATTCCCTTCCTTCCCAACTTCTCCATGATGTTCATAGGAACTACACAGTGACCCTTGTACACTCTTGCTGCCCATGCAGCTTGTCTCCCATTCAGTCTGTGCATATAAGAATTCATGAATCAATGAGAACAATGAGCAAAGTGATCATGGATTTTAAGGGAACAGATTCCAATGTGGCAAGCATGTTTTTTTCCAGTACATCTTCTCATGATGATTCTGGATTTAAACAGTAGATCCACTTTGCATAACCCCAACATTGCTCAATAAAATTGAGCCCACAGTGGAACTTTGGTAAGAAGAACAGCTTGAAGCTGTGTGCCTTGCAGCTCAACTCCAGGATTGTCTCAACATTGGCAAAATCTGGTTCATTGTAGAGAACTCAGTGGCAGCAACAGTTGATGGCAGGAGGTAAGCACTTGAAAATTTTGCATTCAGCACAAACCTTGGAGATGTCCCTGTAGCCTTCATCAGGGAAAACTACATCTGTGAAATATCTCTAAATGTCTCTAAATGTCAGTATATACTGGTATATAGGAGAATACCTTGATTATTGGTAATTATCTGAATTCGAAGTGTCATCATTTGCATATGTATATTTATTGATAAATATCAACATTATTGGCAAATTGTCCCTACAATATATCACAGTAGTAGAGACCATAGGACACTGGGGCTAGGGCAGAGGACAGGACAGGACAGGGGATGATTCATGGTGCAACGTGGCTGCAAAAACAAATTTTTCACCGCTTAGCAACTGAACTTCGGTAAGGGGAAGGGAAAAGATTTTGGGGCTGGAAAGGAGAGGGGAGAGAGGGAGAGGAGATGGCCCCTTTTTGGCGTGCAAATGGCCGCGTACATGCGCTGCATTGACCCATTGCTCACAGCCCCTTTTGGCATGGGTAAACTGGAGCAGAGGGGAAGTGAGAGGAACGCTGCGCACTCAGGAACTGGCATGTATAGGAGCTGGAGAGGAAAAGGAACAATCAAAAACTGTATAGAAATGAAAATGAAAAAATGCATGCGGTGGTGGCCATTGCAAGATTGTTATATCCACGGCCGAGTCGTCATGGTTGCCACTGCAGGGGAATGGGTGCCAGTGGGTGGGAGAGCGCCGCCGTCACAGCCATAAGCACATTGCCTTGAAGCCCAACAAGGAACTGTGTAGTGGGAAGGAGAGGATGAGAGAGAGCACGTGAAAATGAAACCCTAACACACACTGGCAGAAAACACATCTTGGAAAAGCCAGGAAAAAGGAGGCTCACATGGGTGTGGTGCCAAATGAAACCCACCATTGTGAGTGTTGACGGCTGTTGTAATCTACCCCTCTTTCGGTTCATCCCTGTTTCACTTGTTATTGTTCCCTACCCTCATGTCCTTGGTTACCATTTCATCCCTTGATGTTGATGGCTTCTTATTGTTTCACTTGTTATGTTTCATCTATTGTTTGAGTCCCTTTTGCTATTGGTTAGTTTTATCTATTGTTCTGCATATAGTACTGTACAGCCTCACTAGATACAGTATTTAAGCGCCTGTAAAAGCTGGGGAATGCCCCAAGCTTAGCTTTGTCCCATTTCCTGTCGCATCCCTTTGCCCTGTACTGTCTCTCAAATCACAACTTGTGTTGTGCTGGCTTACACTCCACTTGACCTGAACTCATCACAAGGAACCTTCATGTTCCTCTTCCTCCTCTGCTTCTCCATCATCATCCTCCTCTTCTGTGAAACCAGGAGATCGACTCTGTCTGCGGACTGAGTCATTATCTGACTCAGCCTTGGGATGCTAAACCCTTAAACTGGTCTCCTTGAGCCGGCGCCACTGAATCCTTGAACCAAGTCACAGGGACTTGGCCCCACTGAACCCTGAGCTAACGCTCATATGGCCATGACGCCGTAACACTTTTGCATATTGAAATGTTCCAACAGACCCAAGGTAGGTTTATGCAAGGATAATGTTTGGGTTTCTTGCTCACTTCCTTGTTTTCTTTGGTGGATCTTCCCATCACATTGTCAAGTTTCTGCTTCTTGTTGGGATGTGTGCTATTCCTGGCAAGAGTTTTCTAGCCTGCTGGTTGTGGATATCTTTTTTGTCCCATTGCTGTGTTACAAGAAGTGTACAGTAGCAACACAGAATATGTGCAACATGTTCAACATGCTTGAGGTGTGTTGCTGCCCAACCCAATCTTGATTGCTTCATTTCAATCTCTGCCTTGCCCTGATTGATGGAGTTTCTTGTATTTTTGCTATTTTGTTGATAACATTTTCTCAAAATACTGCATGAAACAAGCCTTTGCTGTAAATTTTATGTTTCCTCTTTCTTTCTTTCAGAAGCTGTCACGCTAAGCACGTGACGTTGGTCGATTATAGAGTCGTCTACGTTGACACAACCCAGTTCGCCGCGATCTCGACCGGTCGCGCAAGACCACCGTAAGTTACTGAGGTGATCTATCCGTCGGTACGCCATGAAACCTTTCCGATTCTCATTCGCCTGGGTCTCGGTCATTTCCCCGGCATCTCTGAACGGGAAGACGTGTCGGGCTCTTTCAACAACTCAGCGCCCTCAGATGTTACCTGACTCACAATGTGGTCAAGCATCGAGGGAGAGAGCTCGTACTCTGAGCTGCGTATAGCGATCGCATATGCGGCTGAAAATCAGTCATTAGGAAAATACGGACGAAAGATTAAACGAGTCAACCTTCTTCAACTTTTCGAAGCGATTGGGTAGTTACCACCTGTTTCTTGTGCAGGTCATCAACGTAAGGCGTGAGGGTCTCGAAATCTGGAAACTTGTTTGCATGACCTGGATAATAAAAACAACTAAACACGTTTTTACCAGCCTTGCAACCTCTGACGAATAGGGAAATCTGTGAGGCCTTCATAAAGCCATTGGGCTTGGAGATCGAAGATATTGCTAGGCGCATCAACTCCCCGGTGAGGTCGCATATTCCAAGAACATAGTCCGACAAGGGCAATGGAAAGAGCTGTAGATGAACCAGTGGGAGGTGGGGGGTTGTTTTATGATCCCTCATCAACGCTGGCGCGAAAGACGATACGCGTGTCACCCACAGGATGACCGGTATCATCACACAAGTTTGCCTGCGCCCGCTCATAAGACACGAGTCCACCGTATTCTACATAATGAACGAAGCTCAAAGCTTCGATGTACTCTTGGAGCCCACTGGATATGCAATGGGCATAGCGCCAGAAGTCGGGACCGACAAGCTCGTGGGCGGTACGCCTGAGCATGGCATGGACTTCGGCCAACTTGTTCCGCGCCTCAGTGGCGGCGCGGAGAGAAAGCGCGCGGTCGTCGTCGGATGGCTCGTTTAAAATCCGTTGAAGGAGAAAGATGACTTTCTTTGAAGCGGCGGATACATCTCGGTTTACCTAACGGAAGGAACAGGCGCGCCACGTAAGTCCAAGGGCACAGAAAGTAGCGCCACAGCCCTACCTTGATGAGGCGCTCTCGTCTATCGTAGTGCTCATCCAATTGCTCACGAAATGCTTCAAACGCCGAGGAGATCAAGGCCATGTTTCGTCGCTGATACGTAAGCATGGTCACGTTTCGCAACGCGTCGCCCCATGTTGTTGCCATCAGAGTCAGCTGTATGAAAATGAAACGTGTTTTTTTTTTTTTTTGCTGACGTGATGCGGACAGGTCAAGTCAAGATGGCGGCCGAACACGTGATGTGACAGCAGGCGCTTTTCCAGGGGCGGCTCATCAAGAAAAGAGGAACACAACGACACAACGCCTAGGAACCTCCCGACCACCTACGAGATGACCTTCGCACCGAAACCAGGCTGCCCTATGTGCGGCATTGTCTCCCAGGCCCAACGACGTCAATACATTGATCTCACACCCTCATCCCCTACTTTTCCCTCCTCGTCGCCTTCTCAACCGGACATTCTTTGGCACGACAAAAACTTCACCGTTTACCGCGAGAGGACGAACCCAGTCTCGAGCAAAGGCCACATAATCATCGCTTTCAAGTGAGTCCCCTTGCCTTCACTTTTCCTTACTCTCACGGTCTACTCTACCAGTCTACATGTTCCGTCTATTTATTCCCTCGTGTGTCAATCTCGTATCCTTATAATTTTTTTTTTGACGCATTTTATTTGGTTCTAGTCTTCGAGCGACCTCCCTTTGCTCTCCTTTGTTCGCGACATAGCTTGCAAGCTGCTCAACTCCCTCTCACCTTTAGAAGCGCACGTCGCCACACCGACCTCCGCCGTGACTCTGACGGAACAGGCACCCATCCGAGCATCAGATTTCACGATAGGCTTCATCACTCCACCGTTCCGAGACCCACGTATTCCCGTCACGGATCACCTGCATGCTCATGCGTTCATCACACCCACGGATCAGTTAGGTTGGTTCCGCGGTCTATCCTACAGTTCCCTTGCTTGGTATGATATCGATGACCTCATGGCCGAAATTCGGTGAGCGTCGGACTTTTTGATAATGTAGCTGATCGTGACCTTGACCCCTCTTTTGCCTGTGACGCTCAATAAAAGTGAGTCCGTATCGAACAACCGCATCAAATCAGGGTACGAAAAACGTCATAATGCACCCATCAATCGCGTCCCTGATGCCGGTTCGAGAGCTGGCACTGCCAACGGATGCGAGACAACAGAGGCGTCAATCGCTTTGCCCGAGGACATAGAGGAAGGGCAATCACGTTCCAGTAGTTCTCGTCTCTTGGAACCGACCTGGTCACCTCCGCCTATTGGGGGGACCCAAGTGTGAGGGTATCCCTTTTGGCCCTATTGTTTGGCCTACGTTTGTGTAATTATTGAGAAGTTCCATTCACGAACTCTTGGTGTTTAAGGCAGATTGTCTCCTCAACATTATTAATCCTCACTTTCAATTCTCGGGCAGTTATGGCTTTTACCCCTCCGAACTGTATATTTTTTATACCAGAAACCAAGTTGTGTGTGAGATGGGATGAGAGAAAGTGCATTTTGTCACGCCTTGGACTCAAAGCGGGCCAAGCATTGTGCTACGCTCCGGAAACATAGTGTGTTGCTATGGCTATGCGATTAACATTTGTACAGATCAGATAAAGTCAAAGCTTCTCTTCGAATTTAAGAATCTGGATCAGAGGCGCCTGTGTACCTGTACCTGCGCCTAGGCATCTGCACGTCATGGTCATCAAGATGAGCATTATTTTTTTTATATTGAGCGCATGAGGTGATGAGAACGCCACGCACAGTACGATGAACCAGTTAAAAGGGTAGAGAGTGCTGCGAGCTGATCCTCAGTGAACCGTTTCGAGTCCTCGTGCCAAGTATCCTGGTGTGTCTTTTTGAAGTTACTCGCACACTTCTGCACTGTTAGTGAGATCGGGATCTGCATCAAATCTTGTCGTCAGCAAGGCCAAGACAGGATACTACCAAGTGAGACAGACGGGATCATAGGCATGCTCCGCAAGTATATTTGCGAGCAACTCGGGCATCCAACGCTCCACGGTGTATGGGTAACTATCGACCAAGGCGCAGATACCGAGAATGGCAGCATGGCGCTGGCGAATAGCGGCGTTGTAGACTGGCGATTGACGGTTGGGAAGGGGTGAACGACTCAAAAGTTTGACGAAACGGTCCTGAGGAAAGGTCGCAATGTGTACTAAGAGCAAACAGATGGCAACCATACCTTCAACGTTAATTGGCTACGACGCGAGGAGAGACGCAGGACCCCAGATAGCGTTCTAACACGGAGTGAGGCCAACGCATGAGGGGATTTCCCTGAACTCACGTGGCGGCCATCTCCCTGACTTCGACCACCTCGTCATCAAGGCATTTGCAAAGCATCTAGTCTCAAATATTAATGTCATATCAAAACCACATATATAATATTCTGCCAACCTCAAGAATCTCAGTTATCCTGGCGTCACTCAAAAGAGGAACTTGGCGGAAGTAGAACACTTATGAAAAACGTGAATTTTCGCCCGTGCAGGAACCTAGGGGATACGAACCTTGAACCAAAGGCAAAGCCTGCACTCGCACTTTCCATGACTGCAAATACAATTACCAAGTCTTTCAATATTGGCTCTCAGCTGTCTTACCGGAGAGTTCAAAATGGTGTCAAAGATAGCGGTCAGTATTGGTCCTATGAGGGGACGTGGTGGTGTCACTCCGCACATGCGGACGAGAAGCATTCGTGCTCTCGAAAGAAGGTCATCGTTGTCGTTCACTTAAGAAGAAAACATTAAACCACGCAGCAGTAAATACTGTGCAGACTACCTTCGGTGAAACGAAATAGTTCTGGCTATGACGCATCACAAATTGTCGAAGACGGGAATGTATAAGCAGTTTGCGTACCATGAGCGGTAGAATATAGTCGAACACCGATATCGCGTTTGTATCGTGCAGTGTTTGGAATAACCACCGACATATCGTGGTCCCTACTCTGTTCACGCATTGTCAAAGAATGCCTGGCGAACGTAAATGGGGAGACTAACTTGTCATATGTCGACTGAAAGGCACGAGATCCTGGTAGTCGCTCGGCGCGCCACTCCGGGAATCGATGTACTAGCTCCTGTACTCGTGTCCGATGGTAGATACCCCGCATGCCTAATATATCGAAGTCAATGGGCGCCGTCCGGCACTCGCGCACAAAGATCTCGGCAGAGGGGATCGAAGGTTTCGGTTGGCGCTATCGTTGCATGAACATTATAGCACCACCACGTGTATGTTTCTTCCTCACCTTAATCTTACTCGCGAAGGCAAGAAGCTCGCTGATATATGCGCGGACCTTGTGGTGTAAGTCGGAACGCATTATTCCCGATTGGCATGGAAAACAAAAGGTGACATGCCTCGTCGTGCTCGCTAGATATCTCGGCCCACACACGTTCGATGGCTTGGTCCATCCAACCAGAAAACTTCCAGTTCTGTTCTTCGTAAAACGCCCGGAAGAAGCAAAGAGCCTTGACGGAATTGAGGGAGGATTCGCCGTTGTAATCTGTAGAATAGAATTCCTGCACGAGGAAGTCGACAAGGGCTTGATATCGACGCGGATCTCGTTTATGAAACATATACTACTATCTGTCAGAACAAGAAAGTGCAACTCTGATGACCTACTTCTAGAAATGACATCCAAACAGGCAATGTATCGGTCTTGATTCTGCCGCTGAAGGTAGCAGCTATCAGTGGCATAGCCCAATCCCAAAGGCTTTTCTGGCTGTGCATCGGCCAGTGCTTGGCACCTGTCCCCTTTGAGAAGCGTGTATCGTAGAGGAAATCGGTCTTACCGTTTAGTAGACCTGCTAGAAACTCTGCCGCTCCTCTCTGTTTGTTTTGGTCAGGATTCTCAATCAGTTCCTCTATCAGGATCTGAAGAGGGGAAAACGACTCGTTCTCTAGTAGCTGAACTGACAACTGAATGTCAGATAGATGCCAAAGTCGTTCGTCGTCCAGGTAAAATACCTATCGATTTAATTGTGGCGATATTGTCTGAAGACACTAGTTCAGAGTGCGTTTCAGCGCTGAAGTGTGTGGACAGATTCTTCCAGAAAGAAGAACTGCTCGCAGCCTCTCGCACAGCAGAGATAGCTGCCTCACTTTCCGAATCCCATGGTGTCAGTGATGGCTTGGATACGTGCGGGCAGGCATAAGCCACGATCGAATCTTCCCAGGCGACCCATCCACTGCGGACATCTTCGATCAAGAGGCTGCGACAACACAAATCACTCGGCTGACACATATGGAATCAGAGGGGGAACTCACGTATTTGATCCGGCTTTTATTAAGTCTACGGGTGTCTGGAATTGGGCAAGAAAGTCGCGCGTGAAGTCATGAGACCTCTCTCCAATTGCCATCAACTGCTTGAGTGGGTTATTATTTCGCTCGAAAATGAGGTCGATGGGCCCCTCAGCGAAGGTCCGTAGTTTTATATAACGGACTATCTTCATCACTGCTCTCTGAGAGTACTACAAGCCCGTCAAATTCATCCATATGTGGAATAAATGTCGCCTACATAACGCTGAACGATGGCGTTGGTTGAGCCCGTACTCCAAAGATAAGGAAAAAATTGGGGAACACGTACCAAAGAGGGATGATTATCATGACACTTCTCGAGGAAATATTTCATATGGGTGGCAGAAATAGCTGCATCTTTCCTGACTAAAGTCCGCAGACACCGAGTAGCAAAGATTGCGTAACGCCAGTGAGTGGACTTTGCTTGAGCGATTTCGAGGATCAGCGAAGTCTGTCGTTCTGTTAGTGCAAGTTCCATAGGCAAGGTATATCCACAGACCATCTCCCTGATTTGGTCCTCGCACAATTGGATGCGACTTATTCGCCTCTCTTTGCAGCGATGAACCAACAGTTCCTCTTCCGCGCTGAATGGTAACTTGGCACGAAAATCTGCCAATGCTCTATCCAGTTGTGGGTAATGGACTTCGTAGAAATTGGGTTCAACAAAGCTATTTATGCCTTCGAAAGGAATGATGGATATTTCCCTAAGAATGGGGTGGACGTGCGTACCATTTTCGCAAACAGACGAAACAGCACTCTGTATGGACGGCTAACAATATTTTATTAGATTGCATCGATACACTTCGATGTAGGGAATACCTTCTCATTAGCCTGACATCCGAATAGCTTCTCGAGTAGTGTTGGAGCCAACGTAGGTTCTAAGCAGGAGTTGGACCTCGTCTTATACAATCTGAGGACGCAGACTCACCAGATATCGCGTACTTGACTTGAAAGACATTTAACCCTCTTTTCGGATATTTTCCTGCCAAGTGATACGCTCACCAAAAACGCTAGAATTTAAAGTCCACAACGCTCCTTTCATCCGATCATCGTCCGTACCGGGCTCCAAGGCCGCATATATCAGAGGAAGGCAGCGTCTTCGAATTCCATCATAGGCCTCCAATACAAATTAGCGAAACTGATGGGTCGCGATGCAAGTGGTCATACCCCACAGAGAGAGTCCAATAACGACTGACTAGACCTGTGAAAGTAGTTAGTGAGCTTTCGGCATCATTGACTCATTAAACCCATACTCTCGGACTAAGAATGATCGAGTTTAGCGCTCACTTCGGGTCGAAACCTCATTACGACACTCACCGGTGGCATAGTGCCAAAGTGCCCACTCGGTGACATCATCGATGAGTTGATCATCGGCCAACGTGCGCCTCCTTTCTATGGAATTCCATCTTAGCCGAGCTGCGTGATAGAATCTTTTGGAGATACATATCAGCTTGTGAGGCATCTCAGCCCCTTGTGCACTCACCGTGCTCGCCGTATAAAGACCGCTCTTGGCCATAACTTCTGCCTTGTATATTGCCGTGCATAATTTAGCTCCGAACCGTATCTCTCCAGCTGAACATAATAGCTGGACGGGTCTCAGTATCCAGAGAGCTAGCGCGGGAGGGGACTATCTGACCTATCTTTGCTGTCACCATAGTCCAGTAAATAAGTACGGATGGACTGTATCTGAAGGAAAATGTCAGAGGTGAAATGCCCAACCATAGTATGTTATTTACCAAAGAGTGGACAGCATCGACCGTGTTCTCCTCCCCTTGTTGGCGTAACGATACAGAAGCCTCGTGTAGGAATGTGCTAAAGCGTTGCCTCAGGGCTAAGTAATATTGAGCGCGCGGGTCTTGATGGTCTGTGATGGCAAAGCCTGAATTAAGGGGCTCAATGGAAGCTATCATCTCTGGAATTTCGTGACTGATCTAAAGTAAGAGGAGATCATAAAATGAAAAAAAGAATTTACAGGATATCGCTTGTCTCCAGGGCGTACTGCTGTTCCTCTTTGGTGAGGACCTCCTTCACTAGTGTGGGCGTCCCTGAAAAAGCGTGGCGGACAAAGCTCAGATACCTGATTCAGTCCGCTGTTACTTGGACGGCGGGATTCTGACAAAATATGCTGATACTGACCGACAGAAGTCGTTTCGCCATACACTATCCCTAGGAACCCCTACACCAAATAACAAGTTAATCAAACGACTCAGGCCCCTTGGTCGGGGCTCAGTTGGGGATTGGGACACATGCCTGGTTCCAAAAGGTTTTCCAACCTTTCCAGTGTTGGTTCGACAATCTCCTTGAATATCTCCAAGGCGAAATCCAACTCTTCTTCGTCCGGTACGTGCCATGAAACCTAATACGTACATATAATACTTAGACTACATACGGTAGGCAGAAGGCATACGTACCGTGACATCCTCAGCGGTATAGAGTTTTCCCCAATGTTTGTGATGGTCGAAACGGAACTCTGAGTAGATATTCAGTTCAATTACATACCGATGTAAGTTAAGTTTACCTTCGCTGTCCCACTCGTCACGGTTTACAAATTTGTCTTCTAGAGGGTAGGTATGCGTCAAAGTCAGGAGCAGGCTAGAGAGAAGTTTGCCGCTCCAAGAAAACCCGCGCTTTGAGAACGTCTTGTCGCGGAGACGCTTGAGCAGAGGGATGAACCGACCCTTGTGCTTCAGGATCTGCCCTTCTCGTCAGACGTCATCATTTCTCAGATGTGCTCGACGTACCGCCTTGCCATCACTATCACCTCGATTAGACGTTCAAGATCCCGGCTCAAGCAAAAGACTTACTTGAACATGGCGCCTCGCAAGACGGCCAAATCTGAGGGACCGCCATCAATAAAAAGAGATGTCAAAATGAAATCTTTCCATACTCCAATGAAAGGTCGCATCGGACGGTAACGGTGTAGAAAAGGTCGATGTTGTTCGGGTGGAGCTCGCCCCATTCTCAAGTTCGACCTCGATGTTGCGTATACAAAAAGGAACGAATTTAGCGAGGGTCTTTGCGGGATGCGCGTTCGCAACACATTCCACAAGCTGATGAACAGCCCGGACCGCATTCGGTCGCACGTTGGTGCTGGCATAATCGAAGATCATATTGAGAACAAGATCGAATAGAGAATCCGACAAGTGGATGCAGATTTGACTGCATGCGTTCGTAACGGCATCCACTAACTGTACTGGGAACGAGAGAGATTTTTCAACTGAAACGTAGTGAGTGCTTCTGGCTAACCTTCGGTCGTACCGCCGGCTTCCTCTGGTAGATTGTCGAAAAGTAGGATAACTCTCCGAATGAAGCTGGCAATCCAGTCCGGAAAGCCTGCTGTCGACTCCCGCAATAAAGCGTCTTCCTCGTCCATGGAGAGTAGAGGGCCATCGCTCAGCTCAGCTTCAATCACCCCATCACCGAAGGATACAACGGAGAATCCATTTGGGATGTCAACATTTGGCGGTGTGCTAGAGTCCACATCAGCTGACAATGTGATGCTTCTCGAAGTCAAATCTCCAAATTTGATGTATTGAGAAATTTCTATAAGGAAAGTTGTCGTGCAGAGCTGTATCGCCAAATCATCCTGTCAGAACATGTGATAGAAGTGCGAAGCAATTTATTACCGTCTTCGACGGATCGTTCTATCAAGTTCGTCAGCATGTCAAATTATGAAAATCACCATCAGCTACATACGAGATCAATCCCTGGTATCAACAGCTGTAGAATGGGGACCAAGTGCTTTGCCCCTGGGTAATACACCTCTCTGGATACGAGTGCAGGAGCAATAGCACCCAATGCTTTGATTACTGCGATGGTACGTTGCGTCTGCTCAGAATATTGTAAAGGTCTTCAGATCAATTTCCGATCGGCCACCTACTTCGACTAGTGTTTCGAGGGAGGGAACGGCTCTTTCCAATATTGGGTAGAGTATGAGGTCAGGTTCCATGAGACTCATCCACTTCAAGCAGCTAGATATATTGCTGGCCGTTGATGAATCCTCGGAGAACATTGCCAATAATGCAACTGTTCGAAAGCTTTTCACGAGCTCTCGTTTCATTCCTCGGGTGAGACGGCGATGCTGAGGGACAGATGAGGATGATGCCGGTAAGTTCTAGTAGCAGATAAGGCAAACCATTGGGGTTTTGCAATCAGAACGCTGTTCTTCATGCCACCCTGAGGATTGATGATAAGTTAAGAGCTCAGGCAGAACAGGGAGAATTACGTTTGTTGAACTCATACGCAACGTGTTTGATAAATGCGGTCAACTGTGTTTAGACGCATTAGCGTGTAGCTCACTCAGCTCCGCACATGAGAGGAAGCAATCGCGGCATAGTATATAAGATATTGGACCTACGTCAACGGTCCACGCACCCGAATTTGAAGGATGGAAAAAACTTTCAGTAGATGCAATTAGCTTCACCAGCGAGTCCAGAGCTTTTGAACCGCCAACATAGCTCTTGAGACTCAGGAAAGGGAGCTTCCCAAGAGGTGCTGCTAGGTAGTCACCTACAGAGCTACTCTGGTGACGAGGGGTATTCATTCCGGACGCAAACGGTGTTCCAAGAGGAGTAGGGGCACTGGATGGTGAGGTAGGAAGCCCATCAGGGGCCATAGAATAGACGATGATGCGCGCCAACGAAGCTTCAGGAGATCAGAATTTCGCGATGATAGGGCACGAGCTGAGACTGACTGACCAATCCGCCAAGTGGGCTTCGGAAGGCGGCTGATCTCAAACCCCGCCTGATTGTCGGCAGACGGGCCCGTAGTGAGCGATCCTGAGTCTGCAAGCGGAATCTCTGATTGTGGACGGCCTTTAATGAAACGGATGACCAATGGGATTCAGAAGACACCGACCCATAGACGCCAAGCACTTGCACATGATGAAATGCCAGTCGTAATCGGCAAATATGCCGACATCCTTGAAAATTCCGGTCCACAGGCCAGTGCTACTGAGGTCGTTCTTATTCCAATTTGGCCTGCCCTCATTCTCTGACCTTGCATCGTCAGGTATTTCGTCGATTGTTTTGGGGTCACTGATTGTGGGGTCCACATGGATTTCCACCAGTTGAGCCAGAAAGTGAAACATGCGTTCGTCGAACATATATGAATTGACGGACTCCCACAAACGGAAGAGCATTGGCAGATAGGACTGCGGATGGCTTTGGGGGAGAAAAGTCAGCATGAAAAACTGAGAAGATAAGAGACTCTGTAATCCAAATTCAGCGCCGGGGTTATTTGCCAGGGGCACTCTCCAGTGATCGAACATACATTCAGATTTGTCCCATTAATCGTTGGTACAAATATTTCAAGCATCTGGTCAATAGCTGCGGGATGGAAAAACCTCTGAACGGTGCTGGCGATCGCCCCCATATAGTAAGACGTTTGGCTTAGACGAGAGTCAAAGTTAGCCAGGAAATGTGTATTGAGCTAAGTATACCACACAGACCTGACTTCAAATTGGCGCCTGGTCAAAAATAAGTCGTGTCTCAGGATATCGAGTATGGGCAACCAAGGGAGTCTGATATCTCCGATGCTCAGTTTATTTTTGGATCTTGTCAAGTTCTCCAATGCATCGGAGCAAGTGGCGATGACATGGAGCGGCATGCCTGGCATAGTGCACATGCTATAGTACAGATCTACGAGTAGGATTCGCTTCTCTTTGGGAATTGGATACTTCAAGTAGGACCAACTATGAGATACATTGAGTTTCGAACACAAACAAAAGTACCGCAGAGCGCACTAAGTCAACATGCTATCCCACTGCAAGAAGCCAGGGTCATAGTCTCTGGCTTGGACGGTCTGCACAATGCGCATGCAAATGAAGTCAAGCAATTCTTGCATCCTTGAATTCGACTCGATTGAGTAAGGCAGTGCCTTGGCGTATGTCTTGAGTTTGAGCAAGTATCGATCGGTGGCATTCTCTATGTCATGCTCTATGGGCGGAGGCCCTGGATCATGGGACGTTGAGAGGGTACCGTTGGAGAGCATTTGGTAAGAAAGAAGTGAAAATGTATAAGATGATGGAAATGACTAGGAAGGCGGAGATGAACTGTCGACGACTCTCAACTCCACTCGTATTATCAAATCAACACATGTCCTCCCACCCAACAGCACCCAACAGGCGAGGACGCCCGAAAGCAACACCCCCCAAACAACAAACAAGCGGTCACTGGACCGCTTGCCCACCAGCCATCCTCTGCAACTCCTGTAGCGCGCTTGTCCTCACCATGGTCCAGACCTCATCGCGCTGCGCCCCGAATATCACCCAAGCTTTCCCGGACCTCCTGCAGTCGTTCCACATACTCCCGCACGTCATCTTGAAGCTCCCGTAGTGTCGAAAGTGATTTTCTCCAAGTTCTCCCTTTGCATGTCCGGGTGGACAAAGTGGGAGGGATCGAAGACCGGAGAACCCCCATTTGGGTAGGATACTATAAACAGCTTTTGCGCTGGAGAAGCAAGGTCTGGGGCCCGTACGATCCTCCTTTCTTTGTCGCCCTCCGTGTTTGTGTCTTCACCCCTCATCCTCTCGCTTTGGAATA